>JAACJT020022578.1:0-35464 GCA_009936485.2 Gymnarchus niloticus | reverse complement strand
TCAGATCCCCTTCTTTTCCACCCCCCCGCAAACACCCCCCCGGCCCCCCCCCCCCCCCCTTCCCCTCCCCCCGGCCGCCCGGGCCCCGGCCCCCCCCCCCCCCCCCCCCCAATCAAATACACATCAGCTGAACTTTCATATCTGGGTTTTTACTCAGCCTGGGAGCTACAGTGATTAATTAAACAAAATATTTAGCTGCCAGAAAGCCTGGACTGGAGAAAGGATTCTATTCATGTGCAACACAGCAACGCAGGCCGTCTTTAAGACCCTGGACAGTCCACATGTTACACTGCAGGATCTCAGAATGAGCAAGCTGTGTAACTGGCAAAGACATCAACACCCTGACACTACAGAACACATTTACCCTGCATGTCCCGATCCAACTCATCAATCCATTCTCATCTTACACTGTTGGGAATGATGAACCGCTCCCCAGATGATGGACCTGACTATACTGTATTCTGAATGCGTGTCGTTCGTATATCCTTCCTGCTCTGTATAATGCTCATGTGCCCTTGGGGGAGGGCAGCCAGTTGACCTTGGACCCCAGGAGGTTTTTTTTTTCTCTCCTCGCTGAGGAGTTTTTGGTTCCTCTCCTCTTTTGTCTACTGGTCTTTTCCTTCGTCATCTAAATACACTATAATTACCTCACAATCCTGTGAAGTGCCTTGGGGCATCCGTGTTATGAAAGGCACTATAAAAATGAATTGAATTGAATAGAAATCGATGAACATCAATGGATTCCAGTGCATGTAAATTATTGTTACATGCTCGACCAGATGTCGGTACATGTGAGTTTCTGTTATACATGAGACCTGATGTTGGTATGTCTGAGTTACCATTACGTGTGACCGCTCTGATCTGAGGGTGACAGTGGTGAACAGATACCTGTACATGTAAGGTAATGTTACACGTGTGACTTGACCTTGGTGCGCGTTACCGGTGCACCCATGACCACGCTTGAGGGTAACCATGGTGACCAGACGCCTGTACGTGTGTTACTTTTACAAGTGTGACCTCTGTAATCAAAGGATGACTGAGGAAACCCGGAGCGGTCAGCTGTTGATCAGCCACTGGTCAGCCTTTAGTCATTCCAAAAGACTCCCTTCGTTGTCTCGTTTGGGTTCGGGTGTTGTGAGACAGCTCAGAGCCTTGGACCAAACAGCATCGAGCCTGAGCGCGACCACGGAGCATGTTTTGCTCTGCCATGTGAGAGCCCTCCAGTAAACATCTCCCCTTCCCCGTGGCTCTCCTCAGCCGTTCCAGCTCTATTCGCTGCTTTTCCTGAAGTTTGTTATAATACAGAAAAAGGTTGGAAGGCTGTGCAGCATAGAAAACAAGCACAGGTCGAGTGGGGGAGAGGACCTTGGAAAGAGGATACAAAGCGAAGGGTGGCCAGGAAAACAGGAAAGGTGCAGAATGCCGAGGAAACGTCAGGCAGTGGAGAGACAAGCACACTTTTTTTTTTTTGGGGCATCGTATTCAAAGTCAAATGAGCCAATGGCGTCGCCCAACATCACCCCGCTCAGGCCAGGCGCTGTTTCACTTCACCTCCTTGTTTCTGTGGCCGCTTACTCTTGTGGGGGGGCTATCAGGGGGCTGTCAGATGGCCTTTCAAGGTGACCACAGAGCAATGCTGGGAACACAGAGAGACGGTTTAATTGCATAACGGGGGGGCGGGTGGCTTGGCAGAATGGGCTCGGCCCGTCGCCTCGCACCTGCATAATCGCGGCGTGCTGCAGTGTACCGTGGTGACGCGCTGTGTTCAAATATGCTTTTTTATTTTGCTGTTTTCATGCTGAAGGATGTTGGCAGCCCAGGGAGAGATTGCTGTTTGAATCTGGATGGTCTGCTGGCACTAACCAGTCCATGGGGTTGTGAACCGCTTTACTGGGGGGACCACGACCCAAGCTGACTCAGACCCACACCCCCTCCTTGTGTGTGTGAAAGAGTGAGTGAATGTAATTATAAGCTATAAACATGCAGAAAGACTCAAGGGCTAGGGACTGGTTCTCCCAGACTGTAACTATACTGTTTTTTGAGGATCATCACAACTACTACTTAGAAGAGCATTTTGCATCCTGCACCCACTCTGGTAAAAGTCAGACTCTGTCCTGGGATGGGGCTTTGTGCAGGGTGTTTTGCCATTGGCTGTCGTGCCTCCCCCAAGGGCTCTTATCTTCTGGTGGATGGCCATTGACCTGCAATTTCTGCAAATAACACACTCATGTTTATGAGTTGGGTTTATGACTACGCAGACTACAAGTTCCCTCCTTTTTGTGCTGTAATGAATCATTTATAAACTAGTACCTGCCCTCACAGCTCGTTCTGCACAGACGCAGCACAGAAAGAGAAGTCTTTGGACATCTGTGTTCCCCCAGACCTCAAATAAAGACAACCGACAACGGTCTGAGTCGTTAAGTTTCAGCACGTCTTAGCAGGAGTAGAGCCTCTCTATTAAAGAAACCATGAGGGGATCGACAGTGTACCCGACACTGAAATGACATTGTGTGTTTTTCTGGGGCAAGGAAGTCTCTGATCAGTCCCTGGAGGCCCAGGAATGAGTCCTTAATGTGCTCTCAATGGACTGTTCAGCCTGGAACCTGAGCAGGGTCCCACTGTTTACAGCTTTAACCAGGTCACGACTATCCATGGGAAACCACCTCAAGCCTCAAGTGCAGAACCAAGTCTGTGTTTTCAGTTACACAGTGTGTGCCCGTGTCTATTTTAGCATGTGTTTGTTTGTGTCTGCATCCGTTCATGCCACGCTGAGCCGTGATATGTTATCTACACTGGGAACACAAACGGGTAAAGGAGAACCTCAGTGATTTCTGGTAGCTACCATAACAGAGTTGGGTGTTCGACCCAAACTGGATCCAGTCCACTGTGCTCTGTGTGGCAGTGACCTAAGAATTGTACATGTTATGCACCGAAAAGGGCTCTGCCTCCCTAACTTCATCTCAGAGGCCAGGGGAGTCATGGTCTGCAGTCAGCCATGGCTCCTCTACTCGGCTTCTCCTGTCCTTGCAGGTTCTTGTGAACACTGCTCTCTATAAGCCCGATGAGACACAAAGAGTGACCCAACGGCAGCAGGGGTCTGGTGATACATTCTTATTTAGGAGCGAATGTCATTTCTGAATGCTGTGGATGGAACAGTTGAGCTGTGTTTTTTGCACACATCCAGAGTTTTCAGTTGGTCCATCTGCAGAAGCTGCCATTTGATGGTTGGTTTGCTTTTGTCTCTCTCGGTAGGACGCCCACCATGGCCGGGGGTCTCTTCTCCATTGACAGGGACTACTTCCAGGAGATCGGCACCTACGATGCCGGCATGGACATCTGGGGAGGAGAGAACCTTGAAATCTCCTTCAGGGTATGTGATGGTTCTTCACGTATGCTGGCGGTCATGCTGGAAGCTTTTTAGTTTATAGGAAGTTGTCCAGATGAGTTTCTGTGTGCATATACATGAAAATGCTGTTCCTGGCCAGCTCAGCACAATTCTTTGGCATTGTCATTTATATGTTGAATCGCCACTTTTCTGTGATTCAATTGGCCGTTTCATGAAATGCCTTTCCTCAGCCGGCTCCTCGAGCACCAAGTTGAGAATATCCCAGCAGGCTCTCTAACAAAACCCAGAATCATATGTTTGTCAAGTCCTGTGTTGAGAGAGGCACTGAATCGATAATGTCACGCCTGTTTGTTTGACCAAGTAACTCTGCCCGATATGGCAGGACATGACTCGAGTCTCGTAGGACAGTGCTGAAGTTCCTCCTCAGGAGATCTTTAGAGGGCCTCTTAATGACATGCCTTGGTGCTCCACTCTCCTTAAAGACACAGCAAGTGCAAAGACTGCTCATCTGCTACCCCTTTGCTTGAGGGAGGCTTTGTGTTTCTTGTTTTATTGGAATGACAGACATCTTCAAAATATATGTGTGGACTTTCTGCAAGAGCTGACTCAAATTTATCCTTAATTTTCTGTTCAAAATGTATTGATTATGCCATTGGCTTTCTGTCAGGGAGTTGTTAACTCTCGCATTCTAATCTGTCATTAAGATGTAAAGAATGTAATTATGTCATATTGTAAATAATTTATGTATGACGTACATTGTGTGGAAGGGAGCAGTGTCCTGACAAATATTTAGCCAATCAAACTGGGGTGCTCTAAATATTTTGAAAAGCAGACTGATGTTTAGTACGGCCACAGTCAAACTCATTGTTGTACATGACATTTTTCTCAGATGGGTTTTGTCAGAACTGCATGTTTGACTTTTGCTTTGACTAGAGGCTCTAAAAGATTAGAATAAGGAATGCTTCTGTTTAGTAAGTCCTCCTGTCCTCTTGGTGGTGCTGCATATTCCTTTCTCAGTTGTGCTTTTCCCTCCTTTTTTTTTTTTACCTGGTGTAGATCTGGCAGTGTGGCGGGACCTTAGAGATCGTCACATGCTCCCACGTGGGTCATGTATTTCGCAAGGCCACTCCCTACACGTTCCCTGGGGGTACGGGCCAGATCATCAACAAGAACAACCGTCGGCTTGCCGAGGTGTGGATGGATGAGTTCAAGAATTTCTTCTACATCATCTCACCTGGTAGGAGTTTGGGGTTAGCTGTGGGAGTGTCGTGACCTTACCTCTAGAGACCTACAGCATTCTGTTTATGCTTTGGTGGAACTCTAGTTTATGCAATATCTACTGTTCAACATGTTTTTAATACACTCTGTCTCCTAGTGTCCTATGCTGTACAGCAGAATTTTCTGGAAGGACTTCTGACCATAAAAACAGACAGTCCATGAGTTCAGGATGTTTTCTTTAATGTCATTAATAAGATACCTATCCAGACTTCTTAAGGTATTAAGGCACCATACTATAACAGCCAGCGAAATTCTGCCATCATCCCCCTATTACGTTAGGAGTACTGGCACCAGCTAGATTGGTCTGGGGTGGGTGGGGGTTGTCCATTCAGAACGTGATCCCCCTTCCAGTGTGTTTTTGGAAGAATATTTTTAGTCATGTTATCATGATGGCATTAACCTCACTGGTCTTGTCTGCTACATCTGGGACACTTCGATTAAGGGTTCCGGTAGTTTTGCTCCGTTGGGGGGGGGGGGGGCGATATCGACTAGGTGTGCTATTCAGAGGATATCAGAAATGAATATCCTTGCCTTTACAGTAACCTTGCTCATTCAGGGGAGCTCCATGTCAGACTTTCCTCTGACACACGTACACGTGGTACATGTTTGCACATCACGCAATCATGGCTTGAGTGTCAGGCTGAGGGATATGCCAAAGGGGGGAAAAAAAAATCAGAAATGTTAAGTGAACGTATTCCCATTTAACCCCTGGTGCGCCTTCTCAGTACCAGAATGATGTTTCATAGAAGGCTTCACGGCAGCATCTGTCTGCATACGGTGTGACTCCGGCACTCTGTCCTGAGTGGGTCGCCAGGTGTAGTTAGCTGTCCCTCATAAGTGCTAATGATGCTTGTCGAGGTGACCTCTAATTCCCTGTGGAGGCTCAATTAAATAATTAACCATGCTAATGACCGACCTTCGCTGACCCCCGACTTCAACAAAACATAGCCTCCGTTTTCCCCCGCTCTATATTGTACTGACTTTTTATGCACGTACATTTTGGTGAAAGGGATGGCGGGGGTGATGACAGTGTGACGGAGTGATGTTGCTACGGTGACATTACCGCGCAGAGCAGGGCACCTAGCGACGGCGGAGCGATAGTAATTTCATGCTACAGAGCCTCTATTAACCTTGCCCGACACACCCGAGCGGGAGCAGTGTGCTGCCTGTGGGATTATGGGAAAGATCCAGGCAGTGCACCTGCTGTTAGCCGCACTGCAGCTCCGGGCTTCAGCAGCTCCCTCGCGCTAGTGCTCGTTCGTGTTGTAATGAACCTACACCACACTGCAGGCAGAGCTGACGTGGAAGATCAGGTGAGGTGGCCAACTGTCCACCTGAGGATCTCAGGCAGAGAAAGCCAATGGACAGCATCAGGGATGGAAAATGAGACGGGCAAAGAGCCCCAAGCCATGGGGTGGGTGGGGGACTCATTCACTGTTTCTGTCTGATGGGGTTCTTGAGTTCAGTGTAATTGAAGTCTATTAATCTTAATCGGCTCTTGAAGCTTGAGTTCCTAAACTCTGGCTGGTCAGTCCATTGTTGAGCTTTTCTCCTCAGCCTGATATGCTTCAGTTGCAGTGTAGTACTGTAAGCTCAGGGAAGCAAGCCAAGATGAGGGGGAGCTCCGCCGAGGGGAAAAACTGCCATGCAGCTTTCAGATCGTCCCACCCCATTCTGGCTGAACTCCTTATGAACTACAAGGTGTAATTCCCCCTGGCCGCATTGAAAATGGGCATTATTATCCATTGATGCACCATGAGTCCATCATCCTGCATCTGATTTGTGAAACTGACCACCTACTCTGTATCTGCAGGTTATCTTGTTCATTCTGCCCTCTGCTGGCCGGTGTGCAGCGTGCAGAAGCTGCAGCCTATTTAATCAACCTTCGCTGTCACCACTTTATTGGAATAAGCCTTCATGTCCCCAACATGTGGGGGAAGGAGAGTCCATCGTGTTGCTGCTCACAGTCACTGAAGCTCATTATGTTTTACCCCTTGAAGCTGTTTATCGGAATTGTAGGAATGACAGAACAGAAAAGCAACAAAATTAGAATAATTTATGTCTTCGCGTTTGATCAGTATGGTTGAAAAGAGGACAACTTGTCAAGCGTGGCAGATGCGCGTTTGACAGTAGACAGCAGGTGGCATGCTGGTTAAAGCAGCAGAATTTCAGCTTCAAGGAATGGGCGTACAAGCCTGTGTTGGGATCTGTGCAGCCGGCTGTGTTCCTCCAGTATGCTGCAGGGTAGCCCCCGATTTTTCAGTTTTCCTTTGCAATTTAACCTTCCAATGCTATTAAATTCCCATTTGGTTACATAAACTTGGCTGATGTGCTGTCTGGCTCACGCCCTCGTTCTTGATGCTAAATTAATTGGAGGTCAGTCTGTGTCCCATTAATGTTTGCCGTTGCTGGCAAACTGGGTCTCAGCAATCAAATTCAACCAGTACCACCTCTAAGCTACACCTGGGCAATTTTCTTTCAGTGTAATTCTATTTATTTTCACACTTGTTTTATAATCTTTTTCCTTACTAAGGCCTTGTTTCAGCAGTTCTTTTGCTGTGAATGATTATTGCTTTATTTTGCAGTATTTTTCTTTCAGAACATGATGGATCTGTCTTCCAACTGCTTCTCCTGGTTAGGTCACAGGGGCAGTATTTTTGACATTATGTAATTTGTTTTAGATTCTTCTGCCTTCCTTCTGTTTGTAAAGCACTGATATGCTCTGCTGTACCTTATGAATAAAGTTTTTGCTGTTTTTTTATTAACCTCCAGTTCATCATGTTCAGTTAGTTCATCTGTCACTCCGCCACCCACAATGTGGGCAGATGCCTCAGACCCTGCCCCCCCACCCCAGCCTGTTTTGCTTGTTTCTCAGAAGGCTAAGTGCTTATTGGGCAGTCTACACTGTCATGTGGAGCATGTTAAACCCCTTACCTGAGAAATGGCCAAGCTGTGAGTCTCGCTGCTGTGCGTTCCCACAGAGTAGGTCCCTTTCCTGGCTTGTAGACACTGATGCAGCAGGTCCCCGCGGCAGCCTTGTTTGGATACACATGATCTCTCTGTTCACAGATCTCCAGCTCCTGCTTCCTCCCACCTTGGGCTCAGTTCCCTTTAAAAGGTCCCGACAGGTGAAGAGTAAATTGTTGAGCTGCGTGGTCCTTTAAGAATGTGCAGGGATGGTGGTATGAACCTGACAGGACATGCTATGGGGGAGAAGTGGGAGAGGCAGGTTGTCCAGAGGCATGTATAACCTGCACTTTGGGGCAGGCCATTGTATTAGTCTGCCCCTTCCCTTCTGCTCCACCCATTTTGGAGAAAAGAAGTTTTAGCCGCATTAGACTGCTCTTTACTCCCAATATCAATCTGCCCTCCGCCCAGGCCAACCGGGGGTACGGTTTGCCTCTGGCCAGCTGGACTCCCTGTGCTGCCCGCCAGACGCAGAGCAATCAGCCCTATGAACGCAGGTTTTACTGCACAGTTGGTGCCGGGGCCGGTATTATTGGATATTAACTGTTAGAAGCTGCATTTGTGTGTGTCATTCATGATTGTGCCTATCGATGGGGCAAATTTAACCTAAACAGGGATGAGGGTGAGTTTTAAAGCCGAGGTCACAGTCCTGTATATTTTTGAGGTGATAAATCAGGCTGTTTCCTTTGCACTGCGGGTTCTGTTCTGCACACAGTATTCCATATGATTGTGGTTATATTTGGGTATATATGGGTCATTTGTGGATTTAATAAATGGACTGGAAAAGGGAATCCCTCAAGCGGAACTTAGATATGAGGGGACTTACTGGGGAATATGAGAATTGGACTGGGTTCGTTCGGGCTGTGCACCAGCCCTGGCTGAGGTCTGTCTGCTGTTTGACAGGCGTAACCAAGGTGGACTACGGTGACATCTCCACACGCACGGCATTACGTCAGAAGCTTCAGTGCAAGCCTTTCTCCTGGTACCTGGAGAACGTGTACCCTGACTCCCAGATCCCACGACACTACTACTCGCTGGGAGAGGTGAGTCGCTCGGGTTTGAAGATTACACGTTTAAACAGAGTGTTTGATGTTTTATTCTGCTAGCCAGTATATAGGAGCAGTTATCCATATACTCAGATAAACACCTGAGATCATCATTCGATTAGAATAAAAAACAGCTGGTAGGCGGCGCAGTGACAGTAATGGCAGGCTGATATGAGCTGCTGAGTGCTGATTTCCTGCTGGGCTGTAACTCACAGAGACGGTGGGAAGAAGCCCCTCTCCCACCACCCATTCACTCACACAAACCGTTTTCTCTCCTCCACTGGCTCGAGTTACGGATAGCCGTGAAAGCATCTGGAAACCTGGTTAAAATTTTAATAGATTTCTCCTGAGGTCGTCCAGGGAGGTTGTGGGTCTGTGAGGTGTGTAAATGCACCCCATTACCTGGCGCCTTTCACTCCCTCATGCTGGAATTACGCCGCAGCTGTTCCCAGACCCGGTCCGCGCGGGGTGCGTGCGTGTGGCACAGCAACGCACTCTCCCTGCTTTGTTCACGGTGAAGCAGCTGCAGGCCACTCTCTTTAATTGCGGGAGACATTTGGGAGACTCACCCCCTGGTCCCGGTGGGAAGTTTGCTTGTATTTATGTGTGGCTAAGGGCCATCTTGCCGGTTTCTCTCCTGACGGCCCATGAGTGCCATGACTAAGAGCCATGCATGCAGTAAAGGTGCTCAGTACACACTGAGGTGGAATGTTGTGACAGCATGTCGTGTCATTAAAGCGCCGGACGGATGGACGGACGGCCAGTCCTGTTAAGCTAATGAGTGGAGGGGGCAGCTTGACAGGCAGACTGGGAGGCTGGTTGTTGCTGGGAATTGATTTGGAGTTCTACTTCTGCTCAAACAGTTAGAGCGAGGGCTGAAGGGTAATCCACAGTGTTGGTTTTATTAATTAACCCTTTACTGCCAGTGATTGGCATTAAAATTGGGAATTCATCATGAAGAGAGAGTCCTGCTGGCTGGCTGTACACAGCCCCACAGTCTGACCCTCGATCTGCCACCCGGGTGCTCCCCCGAACCTCAAGGCCCCTCCATCTGATCTCACATTCCTATTTATTTCCCATCCCAAACCTCAGATCCGCAACGTGGAGACAAACCAGTGCCTGGACAACATGGCCAGGAAGGAGAACGAGAAAGTGGGAATCTTCAACTGCCATGGCATGGGTGGGAATCAGGTGAGTCTCCACCTTCAGCTGCTGGGTGTGGGTGAGGGCATTTGGGAATCCTGGATAGCTTACCTTCGTTAAGTGCTGAATTTCATATTGATGGAAGTATGCATGCGTGTTGTAGGGAGGTTTGTATTTGGAGCTGTCTGCATCTGTCTGTGTACATTTTGTTGTTTTTTTTTGGAGATATTTGGGGCACGTGTTCCAACAGGTTGATAGGGTAAAATGTCTCTGCATTAATGTGACTGAAGACTCGCCTGACAGGAAGACAAACGCAGGAGTATGAGAAAGACTGCTGCTGAAATACAGGAAGTGAAAGCTTTTGATTGGAAATCAATGGCTGGAGTAAATGAGAACTGCCTCCCTCCCTCACCTGTAATTGAGTTCTGCATGGAGAGTCTGGTGCTGTCATGTCACGTGAGCCCCTCCCCCATGACAGATGGGTGGTGCTAGGGGATATTAGATATTATTGGATAGGTCACTCCTTTCTGTCCCACCCTCTGGGCGGAGCTCACTGTAAGTTAGGATACTCATTTTGCACACTAAATGACTTGTAGGTTGCTGGTCCCTCACCCTGGTGAGTGACGATCTGGATGAAAGCACCTTCTTCCGCCCTCACAGGTGTTCTCCTACACGGCCAATAAGGAGATCCGCACAGACGACCTGTGCCTAGACGTGTCCAAGCTGAGTGGTCCTGTCATGATGCTGAAATGTCACCACCTGAAGGGCAACCAGCTGTGGGAGTACGACCCTGTGGTGAGTCACCACGCCGCTACCCACAATGCCCTGCGTGGGGCCGCGAGGCCCACGTGGTTCTGTGAAAGCACCTGGTGTGAATGTCCACACGCTCTGAGAAACGAACTCTCACATACTGTTAAAGTAGGTGTGTTTGTAGTTTACGTGCTGTGTGGACAGCTCAATACTGCCAGTTCTCTGGAGTTGGTGCAGGTTTAGTGCTGTTCAAACTCCTGAATGGTGCCGACCAGCTTTACAGTTTTAGAGAGTAACAGCATGGATACAGTGGGTTGCAGCAGGCATATTTATATATACCGTGTGGGACAGTGACTTTCTGGGCCCATGTTGACGTATGTCATTAGAGGAATGTGCCCAGGTCAGCTGCTCTGGGTAGTGGGGTCTGCTGTTAGACCTTTCATTCCTGAGGGACCATTTGTTCCTTGGACCCTAAATGTGCCCCTCGTGACCATCCTGAGCTGTGCCACCACCCCCCACTACCACAGTTGGCGTGTCTCCGAAGCATCGGTGTATCTGCTTACCCTGCAGAGCACAGAGAGCCAAGTGTTCAAAGAACAGAACCACCAGACTACCTGCCATGAGATACTATGGAACATGGCAGCTGGCGGTACCACCAGCCAAGGACCTGGTTTGCTTCCCTATTAAAGCCCTGCTGATTGGTCTGTTCAGTGAGCACGGACCATGGACACAGCAACTGGCGGTACCTCCAGCCAATGATACGGTTCGCTTCCCGATTAAAGCCCTGCTGATTGGTCCATTTAAGAATGATGGGGCGCTAATATCATGATAGGAAGCAGCAAGCCTGTTGGCTGTACAAGTGAAAGCGTTTCACGGCATTGCCGTGTTCGTGTTCCGGAGCTTCGGGGGATAAATGGAAGGCTGGGGAGGACGCGGATGTTCTAAACCAGCATGCAACTCAAAGCTCTGGAATTTCATTCTGTTTTAATATTACCCGGTCACTTCAGTCAGTCAGTGCTGTGATCCTTTGATGTTGGTTTTTTTATACACTCAAGTTTACTATATTTACATTATACATGAGGATGCTCGTTGGCTCAGTCTATTATGTACACCAGTACCAAGTCTCGCGAATGGGTCACAAGGTACTGACGTTATAATCTTATGGCTCTGTTACTGTAAGAAAGGTCCATTTTGGAAAGTATCCTTCTAGTTACAGTCTCCCATTCATTGGTGACGAGCTGAATATTCTACATCGTGTCTCTGTGTTTTTAGCAGGGGGGCATCTCACACACGCTGTCTTTAGTAGAGCTTCTCGTAGGCCGATGAGCAGAAGATGTAAAGGTCAGTCATTCTCAGCGTAGAAACTGAGTATCTCACATCTGCATTATGCAAAACGGAGAACTGTTTGTTTGGCATGACCTGTTATGTTAAATATTTAAAACTGAAAGTAGTTCTTGAACTGAACGAGTCTACCAAGACTGGCCCTTTTTGGGACATGAACCTGCACACTGAACCCTCCCCCCAAAGTCCCTTATAATCACCATCCCTGCTGCCACCCTTACCTTACTGTGGTTATGGGAGTGGTACGGTACGAAGGAGAGACGTGCTGTTAAAAAAGGAGAATGACTCAAAGTCTGAAACCGGAGCACTGGGAGATTACTGGGAATGTGCCTTTCAGCCCAGCAGAAACCATTACTGTTCTCAGGTTTAAGTTCTCAGTAACCTGCCTGGGCATTTAATCTCATGAATTGAACAAGACCTTATTTCCTCAGGAAGTCCCTGGGGTCTGCCTCTTCTCTGTAATCAGTTCTCAGTGTGATTACCCCCCGCCCCACCGGCACTCGTCTGGCTCGGGTCCCTCTCTGCACAGCCTCAGATTTAATTGCTGTCATCAAATGAAGAGCTTGGAATTGGAACTCTGGAGCTAGAGTTTGGAATCATCTTCATAGTTCCAGAATCAAACCAGAAACCACTGGCTGGAGCCAGCTATGGAGAGAGCTTTATCACAAACCTGTCAGCTGGGCCAAATCGAGAGGCAGGCCCCGTGAGCCATTAAAGTTCCGTCAGACTGCACCCATCCAGCAGAGAATACCGTTAAAAGCTTGTTCGAGGCTCTAATAGTGTTAAAAATCACGTTTCATAGAAGGCCTTGTTCCGGCGAGCTGCCTGGATGTGCCGTTGGCATCCCTGCGGGCCCCCCCGACGATGTCTGGAAAGGGGCGTGGCTTCTGTACGTCGCCCGTGTCGAGAGCTCCCTCTTAATGCTTTGAGGCATTGCCGTCTCCCTGGAAACTGCCGGCAGCCCACTTCGTTCCACAGACAGTTTCTCTCCATGTTTGTACTTCATCCTCGGCCTGTGCGTGTCAGTGAAGGTGCTGCAGCTCGTCTCCATGACGATGCGGAGGACCCCTTTATGAATAATTGCCTGTAAACCCCATGGAGGTTTGCTAAACACGTGTCTTTCTTGGCCGTCCCTCTGGCCACACCCCCTCCCTTCTGCTACTGCACATTCGTGACACTCACTCTTCTATGCGACACTTTAGTGCCATTCATGAAGCTGACTGATAGGTGGGGCCTGATCACGTGAGCCGCTGGGGACTCTGCTCCCCGGCCTGTCAGACCATCTTTCAGCTTTGAGCTGAGGCTTTGCCCGCCCAGGTGTCTCTCACCGTTCAGGGGACGCCCCAGTCGTTTATTTATGGTGCACGTTCGTCTTCTCCACGGTGTCGCGGAGGGCAGGGAAGGTGACCTGGTTTCATGTCAGTCACAGCAGCCGTGAAAAGGCACTACAGCTTTGTTTCTTCGCTTTTTATGCATGTGGAAAGTGTTCCTATTCGTAGGATGGCCTGGTCACCTGATCCTGGGTTCAGAGTTTCAGTGGGAGGGAGGTGGACCGGGGGGTAAAGCAGGAGGAGTAAGGTGTCAGCTCTCAGCCGTGGAACAGTCAATGATGGGCGATTAAATAATGGCAACTTCAGCAGATTATCCTAAAAAAAAAAATATCAGGAAGAGTGTGACCGCTCTCCCTAAGTGTGAACCAATTAACACAGGAGCGAGGAAGCAGGTTGTCTCACTTTCGGGGAAGGGGGGCTGCATTTGAAGGGATTAGCACCGTAATAACCAGCATTAGCAAGCCATTAGCCTGGCTCCTCTTGCACCCTCGCCAGGAGTTGATTGATCCATCTGAGGATAAGAGAAGTGGTCCAGCCCGGCCACGGCGGGGAATCGCTGAAGTGTAGCAGCAGTTTGCGGGTGGCGGGTTGGAAGATGTGCTCTGCAGGCTGTTTTCTCCGCCGAAGTTAAATGTCACGATGCTGCGGGGGCCTCCGGTGTCGGCGTGGTGAAAAGCACGCTCAGGGCTGACCAGAGGCTTTGGCCTGCTTGAGGGCACCGCTCAGCCCGCCTCCGCTCTGCTAATGACAGCTTGAGAGCTGATACTGTTTAGTTTCAGCCTGTTTTTTTTTTTTGAGGTGCAGCATATTAATGTTAACATTTGAATGCATTTTAACTACTTTTCAGTAGTTTTTCTTCATTACTTTTTAAAGTCACTCAGGCAGTCCGTTACGCAAGCAAATTGGAAAATGGAATGAGGTTTTTTTTTTCTCTGCATTTATGTTTCTTCCCCCCCCCATTTCCTTTGGAGACCCTCCACGGCACGCTGTGACAGCTGATTTGTGAAGACGAGCCACAGCAGAGGTAGTTCAGCTGTCTCTCCCTCCTCCTCCTCCAACTTCCTCTTCTCTGTCTTTCGGTTTTACAGAAGCTGACCCTGGTGCACGTGAACAGTAACCAGTGTCTGGACAAGGCGACAGAGGAGGACAGCCAGGTGCCCAGTGTCAGGGACTGCAACGGCAGCAGGTCCCAGCAATGGCTCCTGAGGAACGTGACGCTTCCGGAGATTTTCTAGGCTGACCCACGGAGGGCGGGGGGTGGGCAGAAAGAGAGAGGCAGCCAGGCGTGGACTTCTAAACAAGCTTTGGCAGGAAGGAGAGAGACGGCCACAAATGGGACGGAATGGGAGAGGGGATTTTTGTTTTTTTGACTGGGCTACCTCGGCATGCAACTCTGCTGCCCGCGTGTTTACGTCATCAGAACCGAAAGGAGACATTCAGCCCCCGCTCCTCGTGAGAGACACAGTTGGGTGCCTAAGAAAAAGACTTGTTTTGATGCACTTGCCTTCCTTGGAGGTCGAGTCGCCCCAGTGCTGCCACATTATGTTTACGTGACTTCCTGTGTCTTTGGGGGGAGGCGGTGCTTCCTTTTCTTTTGTTGTTTTTGCCTGTTGATTGGAAGGTGAGGGACAGTGGCACTGTTAAGAAAGGGCTCACCTTTAATAGTTTTTTTTTAACCCCCCTCCCCCCACATGCATATCAAAGTACCTGCTTCATGATGTTGTCTGAGGACCTACAGTGTGGCACACAGCGCTGCCTGTCACTGACCAATGGGAGGCCCTGCCAGTCAAGCACTTTGCTAGGCAGGTCGTCTTATTAGCTGAACCGAATGAAAAAACAGTGGACAGGGCAGATCGCATTCAAGGCCAAGTTTAATGAACTCCCACCATTCAAAATCACAGAAATGAAGCATTTTGAGACAGGGTTAACTTTAATTCATACAAATCAGAGGCAAAATAATCAATTTGTGATATCTTCAATTTTTATTGTAGAATTTTTTAAAAAAATGTTTTGGTTTTACATTTTTGAGTGCCACAGAATGGTGATTTTTAGTTTTTTCATTTCATTTTTTGTCTCTGTCTTGAAATATGGTGTCATTATGGAAGACACACGGATCTCTGTGTGTCTATGGACTGTTGCCTTTACGGACGTCTCCTGACCTGCCTTCACGACTAGTTTTGCTGTTTGCTCTCCTACACGTCGTACGCATCTCTGCCCCAGCTTTCACGAGGGAGGCAGGCCAGCACGTTAATCACCGCTGAGACGGCCGCCGTGCAACTCTGCGAGGCCAGCAATGGCGGGAGTCTTTTCTGATAAGCTGGTCTCTTCAGGATTCGCCACTTGCGCCACTGGACACTTTAAGACCTGTGAGATACCGATGTCTTCTCTGGAGCTGATGACAAAAGCAAGTAGGAGCCCCACTGTCAGAAAATGCCCACCATAGGAGTAGTGCCAGGGGCGGTTCATGCTTCTAGCTCTCTCCCTGTAGATATCAATCCTTGACATTGTGTGGACTGCAGATCAGAAGGAACGGGATGGTTCACACAACCCCTAAGTGGTCTCCAGGCACAGTGTGGACTCATCATCCAGCCCTGGCTGGGTTTCCCACTCCCACCATAACGGCAGCCAGAAGCTTCCTTCTGGGTATCCTTCCCTCACATTTCACCATGTTTGTTGCATTTCAGCATGGAGGACCAAGTCCCCGGGTTCTACCTGTGCACTCAGTTATTGGTGGATGGGGACAAAATGCTGTTGGCTCATAGCTTCACACAGACCTGTATTATGTTGTCATTTCATTTCCACTAATCGAGGGGTCTCGAGACTGTATGCTGGGGGTCTCCTAAGGGAGCTGGTCGAGTGTGTGAGCGACAAATAAAGGTGGAGGATGTGTTTACAGTATAACAGTACCATTACCTGCACTGGGTCCTGTCTCTGTGTGTCTTCAGCCAGAAGTCTGCTGGGGGTGGGGCCAGGTGAGGGGAAAACAGGTACCCACCGCCGCATGGGATGTCGACCCATAGCACAGCATGAAACCGCACATGCAACAGAATCACCTGAACCAGAAGCGGACTGTGACCAGGACTGTTTCCATAGCAACGATGGAGAGATCACTCCAAGGGCAGATGGTGTCAATGAGGAACACAGACAGTGTATTGTTGTGCAGGAGGACGACGGATGCAGATTTAGAGCGGCCACATGGAGATCTTTTTGATGTGGTGCTGGCCAGTGTGATAGAAGCTCAGCACGATGTACTAAATGTTGGTCTTGGTTAAAATGTAATGGGCCGCCATGTTCCTGACCACTCCACACCTGCTCAGAGCATACAACTTATTTCTATGTGCTTGAACTCAAACCTGCCATTTTGCCTTTGGGCCATATTTCAGACAGCAGAACACAATCCTACTTGCTAACCATGTCGCTCACGTCTGTTTCTACCGGTCAGAGTGTGAGTGCTGCGGAGATGTGAATTTAATCCCACAGCTGGCTTTCAGCACTGCGGCTCTGTCCTCAGGGACCACGCCAACGTGTGAGCCATAAGCTGGGGAAGGCAACGCAACGCAACCCCCCCACCCCCCTTCTGGCACATGTCACTGTGCCAAGTCTTGCCTCTCTGACTGCCCCCTGCTGGTGAAAATGTTTTACTTGTTCTCAATTTCAAATTCAACTGGGCCTCTCACATACCATTCTAATAATCTTACATGTGGTGGCATAGTTAAAGAACTGCTACTTTGTCAGAATTCTTGATGAGGGCCATCTGATGTTATACATCCATTTCCTAGTCTGGGTCTGGAGCCTATTTCAGATGGCCTAGCATACTATTCAGGGTGTACACCCATCACAATGCACTCATACAATCTTGACCTATGAGCAATTTAGAGACAACAGTCAGACTGCAGGTGCAATCTCACATGACACAGGGAGAACTTGTGTGTGTGTGTGTGTGTGCGCGTGCGTGCGCACACACACACGTAAATTGAACCCTTCACTCTGGGGATCTGAGACCTCAGTGCCTCCCATTGAGCTGCCCATTGTACTTACTTGCTTCCTTAAGACACAGCTTTAGCGACAGATTGTGTAAGATCACAAGGTACAGAGGTCACTACAGCATGTTTTTTCACTGTTCCTCACTGTTATGTCACCATGCTACTACTGTCTGCTTTGGAATGAACCAAACTGCAGTAGTGGAAAGGGAAGCGACTGTCAGTGACCAGGTGAATGGTGGAATGGGGATTTAACACAAAAGGGAGATCTGGAGAGCACCTGAATGTTTTTCTGACCCCTTTGTAATGTAACAATTGGAATGGGATCTTCTGCCATTTCCAGCTTGACATGTGAGAGCTGGGATGTGGCACCAGCCTCCAGGCAACATAACGTTAAAGGAGCAGCAGGAAGATCTTGGTTTTTTATGTGTAAGAACAGGCAGTGAAGCTTCCCCACAAAGTATGCTTTTGAAAAGAGATTATTTCAGACAGGGAGGCAGGCGCCCTCAGAAGACACACCAGCCAATGGTGTCTGTACAGTTCGAGGGGCTTGGGAAGATGATGACACCTTGTAGGGATTTGACGGACAAGGCTGGGTAGCTGCGTGATGTGAGTCATTTGAGGCTGTGGAATAGGATCTCCTAGGGTCATGACTCCCAACTTGGGAGTTTCAAGGAATCTCTGAGTTCATGGTGGGTGGCAGACAAGACCTTAAAATTGAAGTAGCACATTGGTAGAATGGCTTTGGTGTTTAGAAAGCTCCAGATGACTCTATGGAGGACTGGGGGGCTAGAGTTTCTACAGACTATGTTGAAATTAAATGAAATGTGAAAACATCAGAGATGCTTTACTCAACTGAAGTAGTACTGCTGTTAGTTATTGACTAGGCTGGACATGCTAATTTTTTGGTTAACATAATTCATAGGAAAATAACTTTATCAGAAAAGTCAGCAGGTGAGTAAAGCGTAAATGACTGAATGACACTGTTTAATCAATACTGACACACTAGCCAGTGGTGCTCAGTAAAGGATTTATTGATGGCAGATTGTAAAGGTGCCAAATGCCCATCCTACAGATGGAGATGTGCGGAGTACAGCTTCAGGAGCAGAAGGTCAAAAACTCAATTAAGGCATAAGACATCTCGCTGTCTTCATCTTCCATGGAACGTAGTTGATAAATTAGTGTTTCCATGGAAACCGTGAAATCAAACGCATGAAAAGAACAGGGGTTAATAAAAATACTTGACTTTATGGGAATGTGATTTTATTTGGCCGAGAAAATGTTATCTGTACATTATAACCAGGGCCTTCAGGAGGATTCCTGCATATGTACCTCCATCTTAAGGTGCTCCCATACCCACATTGGCTGCTTTTCTGTGAACCACAAGGACAATTTGAAAGATTCACCTTAAGCGTTTTAGCTACAGGAACATAAAGGAATGAAGCATGATTGAGTGTTTCCAGCTGGCCTAGTACTGCTTAGCTAAGTGGTCTGACTCCCTCAGTGATAAACTGCCCCAGTCCAGAAGAACAAGGTGTCCATTTTCTACCATCTATGGTGCAGCATGGTGTTCATGGGGCAAGACCTATGTGAGTTTGCTTAGAGAAGTCACATGTAAAATGAATGTCTGGATGCATTTATACAGCTGAGCATTTTTAATTTTTTTTCTGGATGTAAAGGCATTCAGTGTCAGGTCCTAAAATACCCAGAAGAAATATGTCAGCATCCACATGGAGCTCCTTCTGTTATACCTTTAATCCAGGGTAAAGATTCCAGTTGCTAAATTCATAACCCTGTAGATTTTTTTTGATAACGATCTGTGGGTCGCTACACCGATGGTCCTGCTGGATCTCCTGAGCCGGGCCCTACATCCTTACAACCACTATTAATTTGAGACAAGGCCGTATGAGACACACTAAAAACCACAGAAGTCCACCTTTCTATCACAAAGCTGTTTAATCTTCTCAGTGCATTTTCAGTAGAGAGAACAACTTGCTTAAGGTGATAACAGTAAGTAGATTACGCAGACAGCGCCACCTCCAGGAAGATGCTTTCACACGAGAAAATAGCAGCTGTCTCTGCCCACTGATGTGCTTGAACAGAAATTAAAAGATTATTTGGCACAGAACTGACCAATATCTTACCAAATAGAGCACCTAGTCTCAACGAGTAGTGGACAAAGGCAAACCGAGGCACTGGCCATAGCACCCAAAGCTGACTTGTGAAATGTTCAGGTCTCTGTTGTTCATTAAATGTGCGGTATGCATCCCTGTGCACATACCTGTTCATTTTGCTGTCTGTGGCTCAGTTCATTTCAAAAACTCCAGGGCCATCATCCATTGTTTTAGACACTCCATTTGCCTCTATTTTTCGATCCAAATCAACAGGAGAGTTAACGCGCCGGGTACATAACTACCTAAGCGTGAGCTGCCAAACAAACGCAGGCCTGCACAGTGTGAAAACGCAGAGAGATCAAACCATTCGTGACGTCAGCGATCTCAGGTCAGATTCCTCCAGCAGGTGATAGGGGAGCAGCCTCATCCTCAGCCAAGACAGGAACCTGCTATGTCAGCCTCCAGCTTAGTGACCGTGTTGCAGGAAACATGAAAAATGCAAAACTAACAATGGCTAATTAATAACTGCTTTGGACAGTGACTGATGCCGAGACGAGAGACAAACATCTGTCAGCTACAACTCAGATCAGCTCTTCCTGTCTCATGTTTAATACACCATGGGGACCCTTTTGTTTTTAAATCTCAACATAGCTCCATACTGAACTTCATCTTCAGCGTTTTGTCGAAGTGTACACTGGGCGATCCTCAACTTGGCCGCTGGCAGATTTCACATGGGCCTGGTGACATCATTGCCCTCCCATGTGTTCCTGGGTACAGTCCAGTGCATGGGGGCTCATGGACGATTCTGATCAGGGTGACGCAAGGAGGGGAGAGCGCAGCGGACAGATGACATGACATCCGAGGAGGTCGTGTGAAATTAAGCTGCAGAGGAGGATGGCGAATGAATGGTGGTGAAACAAGTTTCCCTGCTCAGCTTGTTGACTCCACAAGTGTTTTGGGCCAATGAAAGTCATAGTTCTCAGAGACCAGCTGTCAGGAGCATCCTGGATCCACCGCCCCACCAAACCCTGCAAAGCCAGAACTCTCAGGCATAGTTCTTCATGGAAACCCCCCTTCCTGACAGATCATGTGACGCCAAAACAATGCACCAATCAGCAGCAGGCTTCAAACCACGTCAAGCTAAGGTGGAGAGGGTTAAGTGCGAGACAAGGTCATAATGCGGCTCCTCGTTAATACTGAGTTAAGAAAGCGCCCCTGACACAAATGTACAGTGTGACATGGGGATGCTCCTGTGGCCTCTTGCCAGGCCCACTGCGCCCATACCGTTCCCTTTGTTTGGCTACCTCTCCCTGGGCACAATGCAGCATGGTGCATCGCTGCCGCTTGGGCCTGAGGCTGACCTACGACATACGAGTCCTGCAGGAAATGCGTGTTAAAGCTAAATAAAGCCAGAGCTTGTGCTGTATTGCTGGATGTCCTGACTCCACCCCCTCCAGGGCCAACTGGTTAACGTATGACATCGTTCCCTTTTTCAGAAAGGGCCAGATGCCGTCACCCCTTCCTCCCTGGTGACAGTCTCGCCCAGTCAGTCGCTCGTCTGCTTTGGCTGGCTAGGGGTGTCCATGAATGGCCTGGAAACACGGTAAAGGATGGGGGGTGAGCGGGATAGACCATGTGATCACGCTCACATGATGTCAATCTCAGTGTCACCTTCAGCCAGTAGGGGGAGCAGTGGCTGAATACCCTGATTTGTGGCCAAAACCTGCTGACACTGCTGTTGGAACTTAGAGGGATTTTAGGAAAAACTGCTTCAGACAGTAAAACCTGTCTCTATCCCTGCTTCTGAGAAATGAAAACCCATATAATCTCAAATAGAAATGTTCAAACCCAACAAAACCAAAGAAAAGACCTGATTTAATGCTATTTTTTATATATCCAAACCTTTCACATTCAGTACCATCTCATAGACAGCTTTCCTCTTTCTGACCTCACACTAAGGGACCCTGCAGTACTTGAGAATTTGAAATAAAAAATCCAACTGACAGAGGAAGTGGAATCTAGTCCTAGATCAACTGTGTAAAGGTCAACAGAGTTGTCCTCAAGTCTTTCCTCTGTGACTCGCTGGGTCCTAATGAGAGAGGCACATAAAAATAGTAGAGGCTTGTGCTGCAGCCCCTCCTTCCTCAACACTGACCTCTATAGAAAGCTCCCGTGAAATGTCTTCAAAAAACACATAGAAATAGCATTTTCTTAACCTTCCAAATGGGCAAATGATCATTTTAAGATCACAGCCTCTGGGAACTCATTATTATTGCATCACTGAGGCTAAATTGTTTCTGTCTTTGAATATTACTGTGAATAATGTATACCTAAGTGTGAACTTTTATCCAAAGATGTCAGTGGAAAAGAGAAATTAGTAGTGATTTTAGCAAGGAAGAAACTGACATTCTCAGCCTACAGTATTGGGCTAAATTTGCAGACATAAGTATATTTTTGCTCTAGCAGAAAAAGTAAATAATTCTGCTCAGACCAATTTTAAAAACAGTGACTTAAGCAGAATTCCTTCAGAAGACGTTCACCCACACAAAAGCTGCAGTGAAAACCAGCCACAAGGACCATGTGTGCCAAGTTGTCACCTGACTACACGTGACCAACTGCCCCCTCTGGTAACTGACACCGCAGGAACAGGACGGAGCCTAAATGGCTGTAATGTGTTTAAGCAGTACTGAAAGGGCTAAGAGACTGTGATTGGCTGGATTTGAGGTGAGGGGGGTGATGTAATGGGCAATGGAAAGTTTCTCATTCTACCATACAATGACATGCGTCGTGCAACAGACACACAGACTGTGGCCATCATAGAATGGAAAGGTAAAAAAGTTGTAATAACATTTTGTGAACAAAAAGCCCAAAAAAGTAAAATTATGGTCAGTTATAGCTCACCTGGGAACCTCTGGGGGCCAGGTGGTCTGCACAGGCGTGGGCTGGGAGCTGCTGGGGCTCATCAGCATGGCGCTGTAGATGTTGGATGCCACCACCAGGATGCAAAGTAGAATGGGTCCAATGATGGCTCCTTCCAGACCCAGGTAGTAGGCACCTCCAGCGACTGCCAGGCCGGTCAGGTACGGGTGCCCACCTCTGATAGAGAGAAACATCGGGAGCATTCTACCAAAGGCTCCAAGGAAACCCCATGATGGGGTGAGGTGCCATTTATTCCAAATGCTTCCGCTGTTTTTGTGGTGGGAAGAATGCTCATCCATCCCTGCTGGTTTCAGAAGAGACTGTGGCTTGGGAACTAGCCACAGATTTCCTGTGGTACTCGAGTCTGGGCTCAGATCCTCAAGGGTTGCAATCATCTTGCTGGAAGCTGATCCACAATCCCTGCTCTGGGACTGGTCCATGTTCTTTTTGAGGTTCTGCCTGCACTGTGTTCCGGTTATCCTGCCAAACCTACCCCACCCCTCTGCGACAGTCAGATGTTGTGCGTTCTTGGTAACTGAACTCAATCTCTTGGCTCGTACACAAATGGAGAGCTTCCCCTTCTTGGTCACAGTCCTAGCGTAGTCCAAGCCTTAGACGATAGGAATCTAACCTCAGACGATCAGGTGTGTTCAATCTCAGAGACACACGGACTCACACACACGTAGACCCTCACCCCGAGATGTCCGAGTAGATGGCAGTGTCCACGAAGTAGGTGGGCAGCAGGTGGCAAACCAGCAGCAGTACGGCCATCATGCCCTCACCTTGTGCCAGCCACAGGTCCAGCACTGCGGGCAGGGCCGCCCAGTATGTGCCCAGGAAGGGCACTGCACCCAGGATAGCTGCCATAGCTGTGGAGTGAGAGGTGGGTGTGGCATGAAGACAAGGGGGCAGAAAGGGGGCATAAAACCTTAACCATATGTACTCTGACAGGAACCGCCATGGAATATTTAAAATACACCATCAGGGACAGCTTCCTGGTGATATTTTTGAGAATCTGCATATCAGTAGCAAACAGAACATCGACATTAGGTGTAGAGGTGGGAACCTTGATCATAACTGTTTCCAGAATGCACACATTAAAAAAAAAAAAAAAACAACAGACACGCTAAAGAGCAGAAGAGCTGCACCGCCCTGTAAGTCATTCACCATAGCTGGTGTCGGATCTCCAGCAGGACCCGTCAGTCTTCCCAGAGATGCGGCTGGTCCGAGTTCGGTCTGAGTCAGCACACATGAAGCCTGACTCACAGCCAATTTGCAGTTTGCCCCCCGGCAGATCCACACGCTCTGGCACCAGCACATGGCACCATGCCAAGCTCGTGGGTTTACGGACAGTGAGTCCCAGAGACCTGACAATTGACGTGGGGGGACAGCAGGCAGGAGCCAGCGAGGGAATAGGACAGTATAAGAGCTTATCTCCAATAACACCTGGAGTAGAATGACGTGGAAGTGCGCCCCCTACTGTGAGACCATCTGAAGTGCCTTTGCTCCAGGCTACTTGTAAAGCATGCTATTTTTTTTTTGAAGATTATGATTCTGGGTCCTGAATGTCACAAATAACACCTGAAAGACACAAAGCAGCTGAGAAGAGAGAAAAAATTCCTCAAGCATCACTTTATTACATCCAAGCAAACTTAAGAATGATAGTAACTTGATGCATCATTAGTATGCTCATTCCAAGTACAGGATGTGTTCAAAAATTGATAAGGACAGCAGGGCAACAGGGCGACTGCAACAGACTTTATAGGCTAACCTTTCACCCTCGGTGAAGATCAAAGCCAACGACTGCAAAAATAAAGCTTGAATTTATCTTCTTGGCCACCTAAAGCCATCGGCCCAACCCCCTGGCATCACGCAGAGATGTCACCCTGCTCACCCTTCACACCCCATTTGGCAGGATGAGGCGGTCAGTGAGCTCTTGGCTCTGATTCAGCCATCTGATGCGACCAGGGTACAACAAGGTGACGGCATTCACACACAGTCCGCTCCCCTTCTGAGGCTTATGGGTATGGCATCACGTGTGCTCGTTGCACGCTGAAGAGGTTGATTGCCACGGTGACCGCAGAACGCCACCACATTGTTGGCCAGTGGGGTGATTTTGTGGTGAACGTCAGTCAGCTAAGTCAGTATATTTCCTGCCGGATGGTGGAGTCTGCTCCTTATCCAGCACCACCTGCCACAAGATACACCTGGCACTACCCCCTCAAACCCCACCCCACTTCAACTGCCCCTCCCAGCACCACCCTCAGGAGGAAGATTACCTAGCAGGTCCAGGTGTGCATAAGTGGGGTATGGAGAGGAGAGACCGACAAAACAAGAGAGAGATACAGAGCGAGAGAGAGCGATAGAAGACCTGCTACACCCTCATTCTTCAGGTATGCAGCCTATGGTTTTCCTGATGGTGACTCTCAAACTCCACCAGGTCCTAGGACCCACCATTTCAATGGCTCACTGTCATTCTTTGCAGTGTCCAGCAGGTGGCAGTCCCATTTAGGTGTGAGGAATCAAACAGATTCCAGAGTCCTGATTTGCACCCCATCACCCTAATATGAGCACGTCTGCCTCAGGACTCACCAGAGGGGATGAAGACGATGTTGATACCAAAGATGGTATGGGTCAACCACGTGTAGAGGCCATAGAAGGCAGCCATCTTCAGTGAGGCATCAAAAACACCCCTGGGTAGAGAGGCACATGTACATGAAGATGGCATTCGCGGGGGGATGGAATTCTGGGCGAGAATACTGCTGTATTACTCTGTTAATAATGAACCAGTAAGACAGAACAACAGGCTTGAACATTCTGAAAAATAAGAGTGTAATAGATTCAGAAAGAAGACTAGAAGTAAGAGGTTTGATGTGTGGCTTCCCGATGAGGTGGCCTATCCACATTACACTTTACACTCTTCCCATGAACTGCAATCACAAACTGGAACATTCTCCCCCAGTTTAATTACCTGTTAACGAGTTCAGCGTTCAGTCACAAAACTGAGAACCCAAGGGGTCCAGACAGGCACAGTGCATTTTGGGACACGGTATCCAGCGATTAAGAAACTTTCAGAAGAACTCCCACCGTGAGCTGAAGTACTCTGAAACAGCATGATCACCCCAACGACATCCCCAAAGCTAAAATGCTAAGGACTTAGCTGGTGGCATTTCTCTCTGATTCAGAGGCTACTGCTGGCCATGTAGAAATCTGGAGTGCAGGACACTAATTAAACACTTACTTGGGCACACAGGCCTCAAGTAGCTCGCCTCTGTCAGGTCTAGAGCAGTGAGGGTGCCCTCTACAGGAAGGAAGTGGATTAGACAGATGGAAGTCATATGAATGTTTTTCTTACTTCTATGTCCAGATGGCATTAGCCATATAAAGCCGGGTATCTAT
Organism: Gymnarchus niloticus; assembly: GCA_009936485.2. Taxonomy (NCBI): domain Eukaryota; kingdom Metazoa; phylum Chordata; class Actinopteri; order Osteoglossiformes; family Gymnarchidae; genus Gymnarchus; species Gymnarchus niloticus. The sequence continues at coordinate 9,850 of JAACJT020022578.1, read as the reverse complement.
GATTCTTCCCAGCATAGCCAGAATAAACCAAAGTTCTATCCTAATCCAGATCCACACCCACTTCAACTGCATGTCACCACAGTGCGGAGAGAATCTACTAGGAGGAGGAATCCACTGTTAAATGCATTTTGGAGAAATTTACCAAAGCAGGCGACAAAATTCTCTAGCATCTCGCCCGTTGTTTAACCAACCGTCCAACACGTAAGGCTGGTACAAGGTTTTACGCTGCAAGGTGGCACACCGCTGGTTCCTGCCTTTTAAAGTGGAAAACCGGCTCATCGACGTCAGCCTGGGAGTCGGCAGTACACACTGGTCACACACCGTGGGACACTGCTTAACGGGCTACTTGGCAGGCTGGGTATGAGGCCGCCCTTCCCGCTGCGAGACCGTCAGGCTGGGTATGAGGCCACCCTTCCCGCTGCGAGACCGTCAGGCTGGGTATGAGGCCACCCTTCCCGCTGCGAGACCGTCAGGCTGGGTATGAGGCCACCCTTCCCGCTGCGAGACCGTCAGGCTGCAATGTGAGACCACACTTCCCGCTGACCTGATAGCTTCCTCCACGGACTGGCCGATGATGTTGGACGAGGGTCCGGACTGAGACAGGGGCGTGAGGCTGATCACCCACTTGACAGGCTTGTAGTATTCACCACTGGAGCTCAGCAGGTAGAACAACGTGGTGAGGAAGATCACCTGGCAGGGAGAGCCCAGGAACAGCATAACTCTGCATTACACGCATACATAACAGACCAGTAAACCTCTGCTGAGTGAACGGAATCACAATGAAGGAGAACGTTATGCTTGATGTTTGAAGAAGTTTGCACAAGGAACAAAGGCTAGTTAGCATCATCGTAAGACCGATAAATACACAAGACTGTAAAAACCCACTGCTGAATGTAAGGCTTGGCAATACAAATTATTCTGTGAAACAAGAGGTCAACTGAACTGAATTTAATTCAACAAAACAAAGTTGAGCGATACAAACTGCCAATTGTTTGAGAGAGGAAGGAGAATACAGCTAATTTAAATTAAAATTAGCTTTCTGGTCAGGAGAGGACCTGGGTTTAGGTGCCAGTTAAGCAGATAAAGATATAAATAACACTGAGAATTGTAGGATTATGTTTATTTGTGTTTTTGAGGACATCATGCCTGTTACGTTTTTGATCAGTGGCAGTACATCTGTGCGGTTGCAGGTTCGATTCCTGCCCTGATCCTATTATAAAGAGAGTGTGTGTGTGTGTGTGTCCTGTAACGGCCTAGTATCCTGGCATCTAACATGGTCCCTGTCCCGGTCCAATAAAGATCACTGTGAAGTAGGGTTTGACCCCGGGGGGGGGGGGGCAGCCACTCCACTCACCAGCGACAGGGCGAAGTTGAGCAGCGCCGTCCCACTGTGGAACAGCACCGTCAGCAGCGTGGTGGTGGTGGAGATCAGCAGGCCCACATTACGACTCATCACCACCCACAGCGACTCCACGATCTGCAGGAACAGGCAGCGGCGGGCGTCTCTTCACCCAGCATGCACTGTGTCGTGACATCATCCACAGGGGGCAAAGCCACCGGCCGCACTTGCAACGGGGTGGCTTCAGCTAAATGCGCAGCCCCCGGCGGCAGCGAAGACCCATCCGGGACCGCATCCCAAAAACCCCCCCAGCCATCTGGTCCCATGGCGCCAAGAGGCACAGCCAAGCAGGGCAGAACATGCCGCACTGCGTCCGAACACAGCGCCATGCTGCTCTAGGATAATGGAACCGGCGAACGGGGCTCTGAGCACGTGCCGGTTTCTGCTGTTTTTCATTTGGCTGCAGCGTTACGTCTTTCCGTCAGCAAAGCAGGGTGCTGACATGCCAGCAGCCGTGAGACGGCAGGGCCAGATCTCAAGTGGACGTCTACAGACTTACAAAACCTGATCTCAGAATTTTAGGCTTCCACAAGCATAAATACGGGTTAAGACCTGAGAGCGTACCTGCTACCTATGCTGCAACAGGTCATCTCTCAGCGTGAGCCGCACAGTCACACGGTTTAAATATTGTAGGTTTTACATATTTGTGAGTAAAAGTAGCAAAATTAGAACAGATGACTGTGTAAAAACGTTAAACCCCCGTTTTTAAGACAGCGTTTCCAGCACTTTTTAAGTGATCAGTTTCAGTCCGTTTTTGAGTGGTGTCGAGTGGGGGGTAGGAAGTGGGTGCTCAGTAGGGTTGGGAGTGTCAGAGGGTCCCACTCACGGAGAGCAGGGTCTCAATGTTCTCCTGCACGAAGGAGGCGATGTCCTGCCAGTCCAGCATGTCCCCCAGCCAGCTGTTCTGCCGCTGTAGGTGAGTCTTGGATCCGCGATGGCGCCCCGTGTGTGTCACGTTCTGAAAACCATGTGACTGTCAGCACGGGATGACCCAGAGCCATGAGCCCAACCCAACTTTGGTCTACGCCCAAACCCCTCTCCCGGTCCCCTGACGAGCACGGCTCCACCCGCAACATCTGCAATCAATGAGAGCGAGAGACCGCCTTCACGCTAATCCATCCGATTCTTTCATCTTTTCACACAGAGGAATCTGCCAATATCACGTGCCACGTTTGTGTTTCTGCCACAGCATTTGTGAGGGTACATTCTGTGTTTACACTGCAAGTTCACACAGAAATCCACCGTTGTGTTTACGTTATGATATTTTGCATGCAGTGCTACACCAGCCTTGTGCCCTGTGGTGCCCGTGAGAGACTCCAGGCCACCTGTGACCCTGTACAGGACAAGCAGTTAGACGATGGCTGTATTGTACTGCGTGTTGACATTAGAATACACTGCATGTGTTACACATTTACATTAGATCACAGTATGACCTGTTTGTTTTACATAAATGATCACGTTCACATTAGCCATACTGTTTACACTGCATTATATTACCTTTTAATTTCCTATACCCTGTGTACATTAGACCATATACTATGCCTAAATTTCTCATACTGTAGACATTAGAATTAGATTATATTACATATTTCATTTTCCATACTGTCTGTTCACCTTATAGCCAGTTACGTTATCTCAGTTGTGGAGGATCTCAGGCCCACAGCCCTCTAAAAACAGTGGCCCTGTTTTAAAAACAGCCCCACCTTGACAAACCAGGAGTGGTAAAGCCGATCCCACAGCTCCAGGACCTGCTTCTCAATGACAGCGGTGTTGTTCACCTTATCACCAAGCATTTTGTGCAGCTGGGGAGAGACAGAGAGGCCGGGTCAGGATGCAGACGCCAGATGCCAGCTTCTTGATGAACAGAAGTATAAGCTAAGTTAACACAGCTACATATTAAACTGGTTCTACTGAGCATTTTCCCGAGATAAAGCACAGTAACCAGTGCCCCAATGGAGCATGGGAAAAATGCAAAAACATTCATAAAGGTACAGCATTCAACTGAGCCACAGTCCCTTTATCCCAGACCCATGCAGCAAGACCGTCTAGCATGTACATGAAACACCTACAACAAGCAAGGGGGATAAAACCATGCATCTCTGGCCCTCACCTTGTGGGTTATCCACTCTCTCCCATGCTGGTATACGTTGGTGGCAGCAGAGTTGAGGGCTTTCTGGACAACCTGGGCCTCTGGGAGCCAGCTATGTGTAGAGAAGCGTCAAGCCGTTTGTTAACAGGAAAGAGGGATCGGGACAGCCAAAGCCCAGGACAATACTGACACTATGACCTCTGAAGGTCATCACAGAATCAACTAAAATACTCTCTGGGGTCTGACAGTCTATGTGGTTATAGGGAACATGTCCATACGTGTTGCCAGACCACCCCGGGTGACTTACTTGGCCCACTCGGGGTGGTTGGAGAGAGTCTCGTTGATCAGGTTGCTGGTCACCTCGATAATGTGAACGCTCTCATGGTGGACCTGGAGAACAGCAGGAGGCCTCACTGGCAATACTCCGAACCAATCAGAAATCTCCGTGCCCTGATCTGACCGGGAAAAGGCGGAGCTGCAGAGCAACGGCCGTCTTTCATCTCAGAGAGGATTCATTTTCATCTAAGGGAGCATGGAACTGCAAATTATGCAGGTGAGCTGTATGAATTCTCCCTAAGCATTTAAGCATGCAGATGACGGTCTAAATGCATGCAAAACACGCCACCATCAAAACCTACAGAGCTAACCGAGTCAACTGAATTGCTTATCATATTTGATATAATTATAGCACATTTTAAAATCAGATCTCCTGTGGGCCAGACATGCTTCTAGAAGCCCACAGTGCTATGCCTCTCTGCCCTAACAAATTACTCTAACCACCCAAACATCTTCCCACTTTTCCCTTATCTGTGTACACAGCAAAAATGTAGAGTAGGTTTGCGTCGTTGGATAAAAATATTGTATATTATCATCTGCATGAAGATTTAGCTCCACGGATCGATTTAATTTTTCCTAATGACGTCATGGAATGTTGAACAAAAAATGGCTGCCCAGAAACGGTCCTGGAACACGCTGCCGTTTCCCTAGAAAGGTCTTTCCGCTCCGATGCTTTTAAGTAGAGAAGCCCGGTACCATGGCAGTGAGCAGCAAGGCCATCAGCAGAGTTCCCGTCACCAAGAGGAAGATGATGAAGATACTGATCAGCTTGTCCAGAGACTGCTCCAGCCACACGATCATCTGAGAGAGAGAGAGAGAGAGAGAGAGAGAGAGACGCCCAACGTGGAGAGGGCCGAGAGAATAATCAGTCATCAGCTGCCGCATGACACCGTCCAATCCAAACGTGCACTCGCGGCAGAACACATAGAGAAACCTGTGCCCCGTCTTTCTCAGGACAGCGCAGGAAATGACTCACCGACTACCCCAGCGGCCTGCAAGTGCAACACGACCTCCCAAGAAACTCTTATAAACCCCTTCCCGCTCATGTGTAACAGGAAAGAATTTCCCCAATATATTTCTTGAGGCACTAGTGATTCGGAGTTGACGCAGGAGGAAGAGCAGACATTCTCCCATCACCCGTGTGGATGGATGATGACGTCATCAAAGCAGGTTTCTCTACGGCTTCCAGGCACGCAAAAAACACCTTGGCTATGTCAGCAAAAGACACCTCAGGCAGTGTAAGTCGGTTATGAACACAGCAACCACTAAGCATTAGCGGCTCCTGTTGTTTTCCTGCATACTCACACCACACACACTCAACGTATCAACGGGAGCCTCGGTGGAGATCATCAGCACACCTCGACCCACGGAGGTCCGACGTCTGGTGTGTAAGGATTCATTACAGCCTTCTGCCTGCCGACTTTACACTACGAGTGGTTCACATCAAATATTAACTCAACTAAAGGCTCCCTGTAAGAACAAAACTCTGAATATTACTTTCTGCAGGCATTAAAATGGGTTATTAAAAACAAAATGCATGATGGGTACTCTAAAGAGAGTAAAATGAATAAGCGAAGGTGTTAAACAAAGGGGCCCTCGACTGAATTAATCTGGGCTGTAATTCAGTCACTTCACTTTAATTAATCTGGGCCGAGCGACTGAGTCTTGTTAACCATTTCATCATTCACACTGATGGTCATTGGCTTCCTAACTCACACCTCCATTAGCGAGGCGTGGCTAAAAGATGAGCCAGAGAGATCTTCCATCTATACCCAAAAAAAAACCCCCCATCCCTGTCTTGTTCTCACCGGACAGCAGAATTTTCAGAAAACCATGCAGGGCATACAGGAAAACAGGAAGGGGGCGAGGGGGGTTCACACAGAAGGGAACCCTTCACCCTGGGGAACCCCCCCAAATCCCACCCACAAAGAGCAACAGGTTGAAGGGTGCCCTCGCTCTCCATGCAAGCACACCCAGATCCACAAGCCATCACACAGAAGCAGAAGCCATGGAAGGTTATGACATATCTCGCCTGGCAGCCAATGAGATGGTCAGACGGGACAACCGACCAATCATTTTCTTTAGAGAACAACGAAGGGTGGATGAGGCTGAGGAACAGCTAACAGAATGCAGCAGCCCTCACTGTCCACTACACGAACAGTATATGTTGAGTGAAATTTGGGGATTATCTGTGTGCACTCATCTATTACACACTTGCAAAGAAACATAAAAATGTTTTTTTTTTCCAGTGCCACAATTGTCTCTCACCAAACAAAACCTAAAATGCTCAGTTTTAGTTTGTCTGAAGAGCTGGAGAGACCCTGTTCACTCACTCACAGAAGAGGGACAAACCTTCAATAGCCCACTTAATCAGATACAGAGCTGGAGAAAGCAAAAAGCCAGCAATTTTAGCAGCAGATCTGTAGGAATGAGCAAGCTGACGCAGCTTCAGGCCAAGCTTCCAATGGTGCGCAAACGGGCACTCGTCCATCCTCTCTCTCTCTCACTCTCTCTTTCTCTCTCTCTCTCTCTCTCTACTGCGTCAGACCACAGCCACGATTGTCATTACCTGCTTGTTAAGCCAATGCCACAGCTTTTGGGAGGAAGACGAGAAGACATTCAGGAATTACTGAAGAGAACAAACACGAGTGCAGGTGAGAAGCAAACATCACGTGACCACAGGTGAGGCTGTGTGGGCTCCGCCCACCCCTTCTCCAGGTACCCACAGTGTGTGGTAGCAGTGTCACCTGATCGAGTTACTCTCTCCAGACTCGCAGAGTCAAAATGACGACACACTCCAAAGTCAACGTCAAATTAAATGAATGCAGAAGGTTAACTGGAGTCTGCCTTTTCATTACCCCGAAATGAGAACGTCATCATCTGGCAACTGGAAACTTTCTGAACTCCCTAGCTGACTACCATGTAACCAGAGAACAGGGCTAAGCTGTGAAGAGACAATGATAACTGGTAAAATATTTCAACATCACGAGGACATGTTCCAGAACGAAGGTGGCAAAGCACATCGTCTGATACTGAAAACGCCGTGTCATCCTGCAACCGAATGCTTTGCCACCCTATGGTCCTCCACAGGAAACTAACCATCACACCGGAAGGTGGAGAAATGGGGCACCGAGCAGCCCATTATCACTGTTTACCAGTGCAAGTCCCATTTAAAAGATGAGGCCCTAACCCTAAAACCTACAGTGAGTGTACAAAGGAGAGTGATTATAAAGTACTACAGTTGAACGCAAGGTGTCTTTCAGGTCAGGTAGAGAAGAAGAGCATTTTAAAGACAACAATCTGAATGTCAGCCAGGGCCCAGAGCAGACCCATTCCCCCGGACCCCTGCTCGTTGACCCGCTCCCAAACCCCCATCACGACTCCCTCGGTGACCTGTCCAGAGAGCAGACACACACTAGCATGCTCTGCTGTGCAGTAAACACAGGACGGCCATCGCAGCGCATGCGTCAGGGAGGTGCAACTGATAAAAACAAACAGTGACTCTGCATCCAGACAGGAAAGGGCAGCCATGATCAATCTGACTGGAGCGAGTTCTGTCAGGAGTAGTGGTCCAGTCAGACAGGTACCACTGGATTACCTCTAGCCCTGAATCTGAACTGAACTCCATATACAGATCCTAACAAAATGCAAGGGTCTGGACATCTTGAGGGGGGGTCCATGCTAGTTTCTGCCCCCGCCAGCTGGCCGTGGAAACTGGACAGGTGTGTGACCGAAGAGGGGCTCTGCCTTACCTTGATGTCGACTTGGAGCAGGAAGTGGGACAGGCCTTTGATTGGTCCTGGAAGCAGAGCGTCCTGTCTTTCCTGGAGGAATCTCCCCATTACAGCCCACCACGAAGCTAAGGTCCGCTCTGCGAAGCCCATCAGGCCAAAACGGACCACCAGCTTCTTCAGCACCCAGACTGCATGCGCGCGCACACACACACACACACACACACACACACACACACACACACACAGGGATGTTCAACAGCAAGCAAGACCACACTAGGTAACCATTTTTTTGTGTATGCATGTGACACAGCAAATTCAAACCATTCAAATAAGACAAAAAAAAAAATCAAATATACAATTTATCAACAATTGGTACAAGTAATTTTAGCTCACCCTGTATACTAAGGGTACCAGTCTTACTTAAACAGTGAAATCAAAGTCAACTACTAAGATGTAGTAATTTTATTCTATGAAAATCAATTACATTTTAACAGTGGTAACTAATTCCAAGAGACACAAGTTCAGACGTGACATGCACTTCAAAAAAGCAATTTGACATAAACTTAGTTGTAATCCTGTTTCCCCCCAGCTAAAGAGAAGTGAAACAGCACCCTCTCGTGGCCAGAGTATGCGTGTGCATGTGTAAGCAATAGGCTCAGCCTGTTACCAGCCACTGGAATGGGCAGCAACTGCAGGATCCAGAGGTTCAGCCAGATTTGCACCAGCACTATGGCCCATGCCAGTAGCACAAAGTAAATGTCACTGGCTTTCTTGTGCGACAGGGCGTACAGCTCCGGCCGCACCCTGTGGCTCCGTCCTGAGCTGGGGGAGTCTGTGGCGTCTGTGAGAGAGATGGGAGAGTGGTTACCAGGTAACTTAACCATAAGCAAGCTGCAGTTTACTGGATACTGTGAAATGTGCCCATGTACATAAGACTAATGATCTCCAGATCGATGTTAATAACACAACTCAGACCAACACAAAAATATGCACTGGTACATTTGTATATCTTTACACTACAGAATATTCCAAATAAGTCAGGTTAAGTGGTTTATTTGAAGGTATAACATCAGGGCCCCATGCCGGACCTGATCAAACATCCACTACCCTAACCAGCACAATATTCCACGTTCTCTGCTGCGCAAGCATGCAAAATGTCATGCATCTTCAGCCAGGAGGTCTGCAGATATTTTACACATCATTCACACAAAACCTAGGACACGCAGGGGGCCCACACACGCACGCACGCACGCACGCGCACTCTCTCTCCGTAGTGACCACGGCTGTCCCTGCACTCGCCATTACGGGTAGGCGTAGGCTCCTCCTCCTCCGCTTCTCGCGTGCGACCGAGCCTCATGTGACTGCAGGAGATAGCCATGAAGATGGTGTTGGCAGCGATGGACAGCACCTGTCCAGACAGCTCACCTGAAGCACAGAGAGAGATCCTACAAGCGTCTCCTGAATGCCCCTGGAGTGGACACAGCTATTAACCACACAAAGCAAACTACAGCTGAAGTGTTACAGGAGCCCCAACATCCACACGAGCAGCCTCAGCCTACGGGGGGAGTCACGTGTGAGGCACTCACCCTTTCCTGGGAGGCTGGCTCTCTCCTGCTGTGAGCCCACCACCAGCAGGATGACCACAACCACAAAGACAGGGACTCTCCAGGAGCCAGTGAGTGACACTAGGGCGAAGGAACAGGAAGGCAGAGTAACCGCACAGCACGTCCTTTAAACCGCAATGCAAAATCCAGTGTGAAGCTTCAGGCAGAATTTCCCAAAAGTATAAGACCTTCGGCTGTCCAGAGGACTTGGTTACAAATTCAGCAATGAAGCATTTCAAATAATGAACCGACCGACAAATTTAATGCAAACGCATGTTTTACATCAGGGGTTTTCTACCCTTCTCACATTCGCAACTCAACGATTAAGGCCTCTACTGAATATAGATCTGCAAACCACTAGGGGGCGCTCACGCCCCACCTGTGGCCCAGTGGTTGAGAACGAGTTTTACATGTCAGCTTTGTAAAAGGTATTCTGTGATTTCCTGTCTGAGAGAAACGGCCCAAGACACAACTGGATAAAGCATAGAGAAACTAAGAAATATTACTGCAACTGGGACACAGCATCTTACACCACAAAACTTTTTAACTTAACATTTCAGAATAGGACATGCCACATATATGCATATTATTTCTTGTCTCTGATTCCATCATCAAGTTCTAGTTCTTATCTCAAGATTTTATGCTGATCTTCTAGGACTTCATGGTTCTGATTAACTCTGTTAACTCT
>JAACJT020022577.1:22665-35467 GCA_009936485.2 Gymnarchus niloticus | reverse complement strand
CCTTCGATATTGACAGGTACCGGCCAGCTTTAACGCCCGCCCCTTCGATACTGACAGGTACCGGCCTGCTTTAACGCCCGCCCCTTCGATACTGACAGGTACCGGCCTGCTTTAACGCCCGCCCCTTCGATATTGACAGGTACCGGCCAGCTTTAACGCCCGCCCCTTCGATACTGACAGGTACCGGCCTGCTTTAACGCTTCAGTGAGCTTCAGTGAAAGCGAGCGGATCAATGAATCAGCCTCAGAAAAGCGAGAAGCCGCTTTGGTTCAATGCAATTCAGATGGCAAATAGCAAAATGAAAGGCAGTCACTCGGTGAAGAGGCACCGCATCACCAGTGTAAGTTACTTCATTTTTATTAATATTAATGCACGTCCCGCTGACTCCGCATTGCCGTCGAAAGTTACTCTTTAAATTTTATTCCGCTGACGGTTTTAACCCCTTAGTGGCTGAAGGGTTTTCCCAGGGCAGCTGAGGCTTCGCGTTACTGCTGTGAAAATGCAGTTTCGGAAAGTGCAAAGATAAAGTTTACGTTAAGCGTACATAAAAAATTCTATAAAGAAATATTGGTGTTTCCTTTGTTACGTGCGACTCATTATATAGCAAAATGGTTTAATTTACGTTTAAAACGGGGTAAATGATCCGTAGGGATGTCAGTTTATATCTGTAATTCAGCTGTAATCGCATTCAGGTCATTGATACGGATGCAGGACATCAAACATCAAATATGATCACCGGAAAAGAATATAATTCCACATATTCCCATCTGGAAAGGGCGCTTTTGTTTTAGACTGTGTGGATTTGGTAAAATCGGGCAGAAAAATTTCAAAAGCCCCTTAACTGCAGCTATAAACACCCGAAGAGCCTGGGAAAGTGAAGTGGAGGCAGATGCTTGTGCCTTCATCCTGAAAAAGGCATGGGATACCTGTGTGATGGCCAAGAAGGACCTGCCACCTCGCCTTGGCCTCATTCACTTTCAACTACTGAAATTCTGCTGGATGGACAAAGATTGTCACTCCAAACTCCGGCTTTAAAGTCGTGTTTGTTAAGCTTGGTTTTGCCTCTCATATCCTTAGAGCAAATGAAATCAATATCTAGAAATGATTTTCTTTTGGAAGTCGGTTTTCTTTCCTAAATCATATTTCATTATGTAAGGAGTGCCAGTGGTAATTTAAACAATTTTAACCATTCTTTTGAAAGCCTGGAGGCAGAACATGTAATATGTAACGAGCAGAGAGGAGGAAAACTGAGCTGTCTCTCTGGGTAACATTGCTTGAACATTATAGAAGCGTTCTTGCCAAACGTGGGTTTCTCATTGATGGCTAGTGTTATTAGAGGCTAAAATGGGGGGTCTGGAACTGTCTGACTTGGGTGGGGGTTGAAACCTTAAGGGCACAGCAGGTACTGTAAATAGCTGGGACATCTGTGGCCCGAAAATTCCTGCTGAAGTGAGTCAGAAACACTTCTTACAGGATCCTGCCCGTTAACGTTTGTGGAACACCTCGATGGTGTCAGGAAGCTGAAACGTCGAATTAACCCGAGCCCTAGAAAATCTGAAATCTCTTTGGACTTTATACACGTACACAAGTGTGGTCAGTTCTAATAAATGTGGTAAAATGAAGGAGATAATTTAATTACTAAAAATGAATGCTTGTAACACGTTTAACGCAGAAATAATTGATTTTATGTTCCTTGTGCCGTGATTGTCTTTCATTCTGTTTACTGCCATTGCATTCCTACCTCCGCTGTTAACTTAAAATGGACTAAAAGGCAAATGAATTCGTCTTATTTGCATGGTCTTGATTTCTTGTAAGAAGCTGTTTGTTGATGGAAGCTGGCATGCAGGGGTTGCCTTGGCGACCAACATAGCAGATCTTCTCAGTCTCAGTGGCTGGGCCATTGGATCAGAATCTTGGAAGGTGGCAGCTGGTTTAAAATGCTCTTCTATCACCAGGAACAAAATGGACAGCATTTTAACTGTGATCATGGTTAAATGTTTCTTTTATTATTGGTAATTTTGACTTTGTTTTTATTGAATGGTATTATCAGATTTAGTTTATAATAGGAAGCATCCATTTTTAAAATGATTGAAATTACATGTGAAACTTTCCTAGAGTAATTATGTATTTTCCCAGCCATACGACTGAATGTATTCTCTGATAAAAATGATATCAGCACCTTGTTGCCCGTATGTCAGCGGTCAGTGTGGAACTCAACAGGAGTCCGACCACAGGGTTGAGGGTTCTAGCAGAGCTGTCAGGTGTCCTTCACCCTCTTCGTTCTCCCCCCTCAGCACACCTCTCACAGTGATGGACGCTCCGAGGTCACGACGCGCTCGGGCCGGTCTGGAGCTCGCTGCCGGAACTCCATCACCACCCCGGCTGACGAGCAGCCGCATATCGGCAACTATCGGTTGCTCAAGACCATCGGCAAGGGCAACTTTGCTAAGGTCAAGCTGGCACGCCATATTCTCACTGGCAGAGAGGTGAGGGGGTGGGGGGTGGGTGTGGCTTGGGTGTGGAGAGGCGGAGCTACAGTCCTGTAGCTGTCCTGCTAAGAATTCTGTTTACATGATGTTACATCCCTGAGTCTCACTTTTAGTTACCCTCGGGCTCCTTAGTTTCAAAATGCAGGAGTAAAATTACTTTAAAGGCATTAATTATTTTCAGCTGCTTCTCTTCAACATTTGAATGAAGTCCAGAGCACTTTTGTGTAACATGGTATTGATTTAGTGGTTTTTGCCTCGTCTCAAGATGAAGATACAGAGGTGTGTAGTATAATGAAAGTTTAATTAGCCGTCTGCATCCTGCAAGATGCCGGATGCACAGTGATACAGTTCTGACATTGCACGCAGGTCGCAATCAAAATCATCGATAAGACGCAGCTGAATCCCACCAGTCTTCAGAAGGTGAGCTCCTCTGTCTTATTGTCTCCACAGTTTCTCTTGGAGTGCTCTCATGGTTCTGCTGTAGAGGCTGTTCACCACTCAGCAGGGATATTGATGTAGGTGTGAGTCGGACCAGCCAGACTATCTCTTGGGTCATAGTCATTCTCAGAGTGATGGAGTTCTCCACGAAGGCAGGTATCTTAATCTGGGTAGTGCTTCTGCGAACGTCACTGAAGCACTTCCTGATGAGGTCACGTGACCTTCTGGAAAGGGTGCCATTTGCCTGCACTATGTTTCCCATTGACTGGTCACGGTCTGAGGTGTTTCAGAATGGCCCAGTATGCAGTCCAGTTTGATTAGCTCCACCTGTTAAAGCTCCAGGCGTGCTTAGCTTTGTTCCTGCTTCTCAGTCTTTGGGTCACGTTCTGCTCTTTATTCCGGGTCTCACACAAAGCTTCAGGCTCATGGGGAATCCCTGTGAGCTCTTTATGCCAAGCAGAAAGCCTTGGCTTCAGAGTGAAAGCCTGGATAAATGCAATGCTTGCAGTGTAAATAAATGTGTGCAGCATTTAGCCTGTGGTAATTTTGATAGAGTGGTAGAGTTTGTGTGCCCTGTGATGGACTGGCATCCCATCCAGGGTGTGCCCCAGCCTTGTGCCCTGTGATGGACTGGCATCCCGTCCAGGGTGTGCCCCAGCCTTGTGCCCTGTGATGGACTGGCATCCCGTCCAGGGTGTGCCCCAGCCTTGTGCCCTGTGATGGACTGAGAGGGAGGCTGAGGTTGCTTCTGCCTATTGCTTAGGATGGTATTTTGGGCTCTTTGGAGGTGTCGCCATAGGAACTGCAGTGCATCTATGAAGGCATAGCCCTCAGTCGGTATCACTGTGATGGCTTGTTTGGTGTGGGGGAGGCACAGTGGCTGGTCTGCCTGGGTGAACTGAGTCATTGCGATTGTTTTGCTTTGGTGTATTTAACTGAGGTTTTTTTGGCTCCTGTTTTTGTGAGGAGATGTCATTATTTTGCTATATAGAGGGCTTTCTAATGTGCCCCCAAATCCTGACTGTTTGGTACTGTGTTGTTTTGCTGGAAGATGCACAGAACATGCAACAGGCTGTTATTAAAAAAAGATTATTATTGATGAAAATGATCACTGTAAATACTCAGGCAGGTTCTGAAGCAGGAATGTCACCTTATCAGCCTGCGTTGGCCGGTTGTCACGTCTGTAAACTGCCCCGTGTGCAGTTTAGTTCTCCTGGGCTGATCCATGGCTGATCAGAGAGAGGAACAGCCCCGCTATATGTGGGGACAGCTGATGGCCCTTGGGATTGGCGCATCCTTCCGGGGTATAGTGCTGTTCAATGGCACTGAGGTGGTATTCTTTGAGCTTAAGCATCGATTCAACAGTCTGTCACACGGAGCAAACTGCTGATTTGTTCCAAGTCTGTTTTTCTAAGCTGTCGATTTGTGTGACGGGCCATTGACACCGGGCGGCAGCGTACGGCTCTGTCATCGAGCTGCCCATGTTGTCGCCTTTTTTCGTCCTCTGCCCCGTCCTTTCTCCTTCATCTCCTTCCCTCAGCTCCGCTCAGGGGCTCCCTCCCTAGCGGGGGTCGGCCAACAGCTGGTGTACCAGGAGGAGGAGCCAGTCTGTTGTTCCTGCTGCCCCTGGGGTCCCGGGTGAGAGATCAGCTGCAGCTGAGGTCAGAGGTGAAATTTTGGAATCTCGTGCGCTCGTTCACCTGTTGCCCGTTTATTTGCCACGGCAACAGACAGCGTGAGATGGTGTGACGGCAGAGGCCTCGCAGCTGAAAACATAGACACACCCAGAGACACACATGCAGACACATGGCACCCTCTAGCTAAAGGAGGCTCTCGTTTAGTCAGTCACCCTGTCTTGCTTGGTTCCGGTTGTCCTCACAGTCCACAATTTCTGCTTCTTTCAGTTTTGTTTGGTTCTTTACTTGCTCTCTTTTTAATTTATGCTTATTTTTTTAGTTTGCAGCTGAGCTGTGCTTTGTTTGCCAAGTGTGTTTGTGTTCCTGTTTATATTTAAGCCCAGCCTAGATGAATGATGCATCGAGAGGGAGGAAGGGAGGCCGTCTCTGGTTACATAACCAGCTGTTGCCTGCACAGGCCGTTATGTAAGCAGCAGGCCGCTGGGTGTTGGGTGAGCTGACGGGTCTGTCGGCCGTCGCTAAACGCCGGATGGGCAGGTAGCGAGACGGCACTGCTCAGGTGCCAGATGGACTCACAGCCCCCCCAGTTGGCCGCTGCCATCCTTTCTTGGCCTCATGTAGTCCTGCCTGATTCGGGCATCGCCAGAAATGTTGACACACGGTCTCAGTGTGTCGCAGGTGTAGATGGGGTTGTAACCCAACACGGGCCTTTCCGGCGAATCAGTGGTGGTGAATTGTGCTCTTTTTGTAATGCGTGTATCTCCTCCCACACGCACTCGCTTGGCGGCGGCAGCTGTGTAGAAGGAGCGCCGTGCCCCCCCCCCCACGAGCTGTTCTCTGCCACGGCTATTTTTGCTCACGTTGGCGTGACCCACGTTTTTACGTAACCGGTCGTAGCGGCCTGGGAGCCCTGCCTCTATGTCCGCTCCCCCCTCTCAGAGAGGGTTTTGATTGCCGGGGGTCGGCAGAGCGAGCGGGGGCACACAAGACGCTACGGGGAAGAGCTGTCTGTGCAGGACCTCTGTCACCATGGAGACACTCTCTCCCCTGTCTGCCTGCGAGTGCAGTACTTGAGTATACACACGTGTGTGTGTGCGTGTGTGTGTGCGTGTGTGTGTGCGTGTGTGTGCGTGCCCTTACCGTGCGTCTGTTACCACGTGTGTGCACAGCCTTGTCCCTCCGTCTTCTGGTGGTGTCTGTCCACTAGGCAGGTAGGGCTGACGGCTCCCCTGGTAAGGCCCGGCTCGAGCTGCCTATGTTGACTCCACTCTGCCCACCCTGATTCACCCCAGGAGAGACTGGCTCACGTGTAGCACATTTAAGTGTCACTAATGCTGCCACCCTCGTATCTTTTTTGTCTTTTTACTTGCCCCCCCACCTCGACGTGATCGGTTGCCGTGACGACCCCCCCCCACGTCTCGAACCCTGACTCCAGCCCACCCACGTGTGAGTCTGTGGATGAGTCAAACGCTATCTTTGCTGGCTGCGTGGGCAGTAGTCACACGCTTGCGTTCCGTTTGCCTCCATCCTCCCATCCGTACGTCCGTCCTGCCGCACTTTGGAGCCACGAGGCCTGTTCTGTCACTGGCAGTCTCGTGCTGTGTTTCTCCAGAGGCGGGGCTCTGGTGGTCACACCCCCAGGGAGTCTAGGTCGCTCGTGAGGGGCTCACCCCGTCAGCCCTCCCACTACAGACGCCTTAGGATGCCGGGCGCTTTCCGTTTTGCTCAGTTGTCCTCTCTTCTCAGAGCATTTCATGGGTTTACTATGTGGCTCTGCTCATTTGGTGTTTCAACCATTGGGTGCCTTCCTGGCCCTCATCTGGTCTTCTGCCATCTCTCCGGACGCATTGCAGCTAAAACCCCGCAATACTTAATCAGCCATAAAAAAAAATAAATTTTTGTTTATGGTTACAA
Organism: Gymnarchus niloticus; assembly: GCA_009936485.2. NCBI lineage: Eukaryota > Metazoa > Chordata > Actinopteri > Osteoglossiformes > Gymnarchidae > Gymnarchus > Gymnarchus niloticus. Next base: position 28,989 of record JAACJT020022577.1, on the reverse strand, counting down.
TTTATTTCTGGATATGTTAGTGTTTGGTTGTCTGTTGTGTTTTTTCATTTGTCGTTATGGGCGTCCTGCATTTTTACTTTTGAGCTGATGTTCTGTGAATGGCGTCTGTTAATGTGGTGGCTTCGGTTTGTGTAGCTGGACTGAATGAGGTGAACAGATCAGGGTTTGCTGGAGCAGCTGTGTAGGTCGTGTACCTTCTGAGAGAGAAATCCAGCATCAGCCTCACTGTGGGCTGTGAGGTCTTAGCCACCACGTCATGCGGTGCGTCCGTTTTCCGGCTGACGGCACCTTCCATTTCTCCTGGAGTAGCCGCGACTCATCTGGCTGACCTGCTGTGGGACATCAGAGGGACTTCCTGAGCTTCACTTCCTGAAACAGGAGCGGTGACCGGCATTTGCAGACTTTTGTAGTTACCCTGTGTGTGTGTTTGTGTGTGTGTGTGTGTTTGATATTCCCACTGGTGCAGTGTTGCTCCAGGGGCCAGCCAGTGATCTCCCTCTGGCTCCGTTGACTGGAACTTCTTCATGTTCTCTCGTTTCTTTTTTTTGGGAGCATTTATGTCATGTGATCAGAAAGCCAGTTGCTTTTCCTTTATGTGCTTCTCCCCTTGGCTCAACAGCCCTCGCCGTCTCTGCCTGTCTCAGTTCCTCTTAAGCCCCCTGCCCGCTTAAACATTCGAGAATTCCACGTTCATCAAGACTGCACCAGGGGGTCGCATTCCCCCCGTTCTGCCTCGACGGATACGGGGAAGCCGTGTCTGTGTCGGCAGAACCGACACGGAGAGCGGAGAGCCGAATAGATTAGCAACAGCGCGGCAAAGGACAGCGCAGCGGAGAACTGTGTGAAAGAGGAAGTGCTTGAAAACAACACAATGACCCTATAGAGAAGAGTGGGCTAGTAGTCAATCAGAGCAGCTGGACGGCGGAGCAGGGACGTCCTTCACAGCATTGTGGTCACGATCTAGCCATCATAATACCCCATCTCTCGGGGTATTATTCTGCTGGCACCATAATGCCCCTGTAGGGACCGTAAGCTGCCCCTCCTCCTGGGCTCAGAAGTCACCAGCTAATATGAGATTCCTGGAGCCGTGACCTTTTACGTTGTGCCAGACTAGGACACTGACTGGAGGTCCTGAGATGTTTCCTTGAGGTGTCTGTGTGCCAGACTTACAGTTTTTCATTCTTCGTGCTCCAGGAAGGCTTCGTAAGGGGATCAGGCAGGGAGGTTTCTGGCTTTAGGTATGGCGGGAGGACCTGCAAGGTCTGCTGTTGAGGAAAAGCCTCCTGGACTGTGGTTCTTTAAACGCAAGACTGGTTTACTGACAGGAAGGACGGTTTTCTTCCTCCCTGAGTCACCGCAGTGTGATTCTTGATTTGACAGAGCCGTAAATCCTCGTCTGGTTAGTACAGCATCAGGCAGCTCAGGTTCATCGCTCAATATGGTGGACGACTGTGAATACACTCAGTGTTCCTCTAAACTCTTTTAATGTTTCAGCCTCTCTGGAGGAGTAAGTCCTGTGTGAAATTTTTCATTTGTTATATAATATGACGGTTATGACAGCAGAAGTTCTGTCGTACTGTTTCATAGAGCCAATTCTAGGTGGCTTGAGTGTTGTCCTTACAGAGGAGCAATGGTTAGAGAGTGAACCTACATAAAAGTTTGAATCCGTTGATAAACGTGTTAGTTTTTTGTAAGCCTTAGGTGGAATCGGACGTGGACGGACACCACAGATATAAGTAGCACTATGTCCTCAGTTGTGATTGTGGTAAACCATCTTGCTGGTAGGCTAATGCATCCCCGAATGAATGAACACCTGTTGGCCGTCTCCCCTCTCACTACAAGGTATAGCCCAGCACTTCTGAACACAGGATGTCGTACCAGAGGGTCAGCCCAGTGTCTGTATTGGACTGGAGGTCACTGACTCGAGGATGCTCTCTGCAGTGAGCCTAGCCGTGCCTCCTCCTTTCTTATCATAGTCTCTGTGCCTGAAGGTTATTAGTGTTGCCGTTTCAGCTGAGAACATTGCGGAAGTAACGGCAGTTTGAGGTTCTTTGACCCTTGACTTCCGGAGTTATCATGCAAATGCTTACAGGTATTGACCAGTGGAGTCTTTCATGGCTTCTTTTAATTACACCTCTGTATATCCCTCTGGTACACTAAGTAAATCAGTTCTGAAGTCTCACTCCGCTTGTGACGGATTTGCCGTACGGCAGCTTGCTTTGCACCACTCCTCTTCGGTTTGGCTGCAAGTTCTCAGAGAAGCCAGCAGGGAGAGCTCAGTGGAGCTTTAGTCTGGATCCAGAACGTGCTGGATCCTCAGCTTCTGCTTCTGGTTAACAGCCTCCGCTTTCCTGTGGCAGTTGGATTGGGTGGCTGCCCCTTCTGGCTGGGGATTGTGGGGGCAGTTTGTGCGCGTGGGAGAATACCCCAGACGGAGCTGCGATCTGGGTCGGCATTCAGTCCAAACAGAATGACACCCAAATATGTCAGAGAGTTATGATCACTGACCTTGCAGTAAACACCACATTTTTTCAACGTTGAGTGGCTGGGCGTCAGTGTCCTTAAAATGAATGAAGCTCCTATTTTTCAGCCCTGTCGTTAATGGAGGTTAATTCCGTACTGAACATTTCTGCACTTTGGACTGAACGGGTTATGGGTTCTTTCTTTTATGGATGTGGGTTAGCCCATGCTGACCGACCCACATCCATCTCCCAGTTTACCTCACGTCTTTGGCAGCATTGACTATAAACTTCCTACTGCTGTGGTTTTATTTTACCAATAAAGCTATGCATTAGGAGGCTCGTCCTACTGCTGAATCCCCCAAAGGCCCCTGGGGCTCACTGAGAAGGGAACACTTCGGTCCGCCCGCTCCGATGAGCGAGTGCCACTTTGTCCGTTTCACCATGACCCCGTGCGGCACTCGCTACGGTGCTGCCTGTCTTCTCAGCCCATCTGTGCTGAAGAAGGGTCTCGGCAAAGTGGAAGAGTGGCGCTCCCACCTGAACGTGAAGGGCTCAGGATGTTCACGTCTTGGGATCTCCTCCCTGTATCCCTAGGCTCCTAAAATGGCCCCCTCTTTGCCTTGCCCCTCTTGATGTGTTTGCTCATGTCAGACCTCATTATGTGGACCTCCTACTGAGTCTGGTGGGCTACATCCCCCCCAGCACTGTACTGGGGGCTGATCAGCATCAACTCAGCAGCTCCCCGTGGCCTGTATGGTGTCTTTGTGTGTGGGGCGCTGTGCCTTAAACGTTAAAATCTATCATCCTTCCACATTGGGTTATAGAGTTCATGGTCGCAGCGAGTCTGGACCTGGAAGCACAGGAGCAGTGGAAAAGTCTCTCACACGGCACTCACACATGGACAATCACGCACCGCGAGTGATCACCTAACAGCGTGATTCTGTGCTACCATAGGAAACCAGTAGGAAATCAGATCTGTAAATAAGGTCCGATACTCCTTGGGTTATTTGCAGTCTCGTCAACAACAGCAGGCAGAAATGTAACATTTAAATTCCTTCATTATTTTTTATACTGTAGGTCTAAAATGAAGCCCTATGTACGAAGTTAGCTTCTCTCAGCCTGCCGCCGGCGTCTGGTGTGGGGGAACATGATGCTAATGCTTGCCAGTAAGCTTGATTTGAGATGGAAGGTGTGAGCGAGTCAGTCATCCAGCAGCACGCATACCTGCCATCCTGCCGGAGGTGAGGAGGCACGGGGAGAGTTTCTTTAGGAATGCCGTCTCCATGGTGCGGCTTTGGAACGTACCCCTGTGGCTAAGCCAGCTGATTAACGTGGGGAGGAGGTGTCTGGCTGAGGCCTGCTTCGGTGTGTGTCACCTTGTGTTGTGGGGTTTCATTTCTCAGTCTTGGCGCCCCTTGAGGGGTGGTTGAAGGTTACCAATGCTTGTTTTGCTGCCCCCCCCCACCATGTCCTTGGCATGGCTGAATGATCAAGTCTGTTTGGCTACTGATGGGGTGGTCAGATCTGCAGGCACAGAGGGTGACTTCCTTATGACACCTTGGTGTTTGGAAATACATGAACTGTGAGTTATCTAACTGATGTGTCATCGTGTGTGCGTTGGGCACTCAGTGAAACATGGCCGTCTCTGCTTTGCCGTTCATCCCAGCCAGTTATCCCTGTCTTACCGAAGTACCTTACTTTCGTTGTGTCAATTCGAGAGTCGAGATGCATTTGCCTCAGCCGTGTCTTGTGGTCACTGTTTCGCACACATTTACCTCGGTCAGCTTTCCGGCGGACCACTCCAGCCGGTCGAGGTGGGGCATTAGCAGCTGGTGTGTGGGCTGACTACATCTTTTGTTGGAGAGAAGGTGTCGGAAGGTGCAGCTCCACACTGCCTGCCTGCTGCCTCGGCAGTACCCTCAGCTCACCAGCCTGCTACCTCGGGCCGCTCTCTGCCGCTGTGCTCATCCCAGGTGCATTCTGAGGGCTACATCCGGGTGTAATGCTGGGGCCCTGCTTGTTCCTCTTTCGGCCTCGATCTGGGCGGAGGGTGGACCTTTGGGACACCCCAGAAGTGTGTTAGCTGAGAGCTCGCCAAGTGGAGTACAGGTAGACCGAGGACTGAGGAAGAGTCATTAGTTATACCAGTAATAGATCACTAGTGAAGTGACACCAGTCAGACCATGAGGTTTAACTGTATATTGTTAAATGCCGGCATCGTGGTTCTTGTGAAAATAGCAGCCACACTTTAAGGCTGCTTCTTTGGTTCCTCACCCTGGGTTTTCCCCCCATGTGACACATGTAGATATGTGCTAATCTGCATTGCCTCCTCTTCCACAGCTTTTCAGGGAGGTGCGAATAATGAAGATTTTAAACCATCCAAATATAGGTAAGTGTCTTTTTTTTTAAATTTTTACTCTCACCCTCTGCGTACGTCCATTCGATGGTTAATGCTCACCGCGTTTGGTCCCCGGTTGGGAGGTAGACATTGTGTCACCACCGGCTCCAGGCTGCATACTGAGGATTCCTTTTCTGTCTCGTTTCTTTCGTGTGGACAGACTGTTGAGCGATAGCCTGACCTCGGGGGTCTGCGGCCCCCCCCAGATTTAAGGAGTTGCGTTTTAGCTAGTCGGTATCAAAAACAGTCAGTCGTGTTCAGTGCATCACCACTGGTCCTTGTCCTGGAGAGCGTTTGTGTATATCATACTCCTGCTTGGTGATACGCAACAGTTTACCCAAGGTTGAGACATACCTTTCTCAGTAATACGAGCGGTGTGTTGTTTAGCGTTTATGTGCTGTTTATCTAACACTTAGTAAATGATGCATGCTGTACGGAACATGGCTGCTTCTCCGGTGATGCCTCACAATCGGCATGCGTGAAGTTCATTACGCTCTTTAGCTAGTAGGCATTATTTAGTCAGCATGCAGGTTGTAAAGTTCAGTTTTGTTTCCACTCACAGGCTCCCGTTTCCCCCCACGATGACTCGTTTGATTAAGCCTCCCCTCCAGAGAGTTTCCCTCCTCCTATTTTTACCTGGCCGCCCTCTCTCCGGCTCGTCACAGTGTCGATCGGCCCACAGATGCCGCCGCCCGGGGCTGTTTTTATAAGATACGCTTGGTCAAAGCTAGTCAGGCCACAGCCAATCAGGAGCAAGCCTGTCAGCTCCAGCCAGCCGCAGACCTGCTGAGGTAACGCAGCTGCGGGGGATGCCCTGGCTTTGAGGGTGACTCAGCCAATGACACGTCAGGCTGCTGAATATGGGCTCGCTCGCTTCGAGTTCCCCATACCGTTCTCCCCCTGGATGCTTTAACTTCTCCTCCTCGCTCTCCTGTATTTTACTTTCTTTATCCAGCCTTTATGCACCCTAACAGCCCGATGGCGAGGTTCCTTTCAGAGAACTGAAAGACGTCTGTTCTCAATTACACAAATAACCTGAGAATCGGCGGCCTGGACAATAACGTTGACAGCAGCTGACAGTAGGAACAATCCTCCAGTTTCTAAGGGCAGTTCAGGTTCTACAAACAAAAGTTGGGTCCACAGCAGGACTTTGGGGGACAGCTGGGTGTAAATGGGACCTTGTATCAGTGATGTGTGGTCCCCAGATCACTGGATCTGGTAATGCTTGAGGCTTGGATCACTAGATTGGTGGTTACTTGGTCCCATAGCACATGGTGTCAGGGTATGAAAGCTCCTCGCTGAAGCATGAAACACACCATTGGAGCCAGCTATTCAATTCAGTTTGATTTATTTTTATAGCGCCTTTCACAACACAGTTGCCCCAAGTCACTTAACAGTCTGTGGTTAGTTACAGTGAGCCTGGATACCTCAGTTATGTTTACACACTAACACTTAACAGTCTGT
>JAACJT020022575.1:0-35475 GCA_009936485.2 Gymnarchus niloticus | reverse complement strand
ATTATTTTGCAAGCATAACTTTTTATGAAGCACTTTCCTTGGTTATAGTTAAGGTTCTAAACCTAGCTTTCTGTCCCCAACAATAGCTATGGTTAAGTTAACCATGAGAAAGTCCATTGGAAGCCTTTGATAATGAGTTCTTTTAGAGTTCATTGAACTCTTCATATTGTACATATCAGGTATACCTTTTTTTCTAGTAATGGGACAAATTAAGATTTATCTCCAGCATTGGCTGGCATCAGGACACTCCCATCCGTCATGGGTTTTGAAGACTCATTTGTTCTATCGCTACTTTTTTCTTCTTTTAACATCTTAGGTACATAGTCACACTGAGTTTTATTATTTAGGTTTAAAAGAATGCGGCACTTACGCTACAGGGAGCAGAAAGTAACAACAAAGTGGTTATATTTTTGAAAAGCTATATTTATATGAAGCAAAAAAAAAGATGGCATCATTGTTACCTTTGCCTTTGAAGTTGACACATGTATTATGTTAGAAAAACTTATGTGTCTATTTCAAAAGCCTGTATTATATTTGTAAAAATCCATAGCTTTATTCAGTGTTTATTTTCGGTCTACCCTTATATTCACGTCTATATCAATGAGAAGAAAATTGTACGTGTCAAATTAACATTAGAAACTAAAACATATATTAGGTTAGTCATCCTTAAACACATGTAATATCAAATATTACAAAGAATAATACTTTGTTAGGGACTGCTTATTGGCAGTTGACAGTCATATAATTATACTATGTCTATTTAATATAATTTCATGCGTATAGCATGCATATAATGTCATATGCATATAGCAATAAACCATGTTATCATCACAATGCTATTTATTGGGCTATTATAAAAATACGACTTATTTAACCATTCCTATTGTAATTTGTACTCATTTTGTGATGACCTGGCATCCTCTCTGGGGTTTACTCCAACATTGTGCCCTGTGCTGTCTGGTATAGGCTCCAGACTCTCCCTTTGACCCTGAGCAGGATGTAAGTGGTTAAAAGATGGATGAATGCTCCTTATGGTTACTAACACATTTATCTGGAGTACCAAGAATGTATTAAGAACTGAGTGTTGACAAGATCAGCTAGGGGATAGGAAAATAAGCTTTTTAGTAGAGAATGAGAACTGAAGAACGGTAAACCAGGAACGACCAGCACTTAAAGACAAACAAAAAAGCAGAACTGACAATGGCAGCCACAAAGTTTTCATAACCATTTCATGGACCAATGGCTTCCTAAGTGGTCCACCATGGAGATGTTCATTCTGAAAAGACTTGTTTGCCACACCTCCTATTTAAAGAATGTATTATTATGTATGTATTATCAAGTTACATTTCTTTCACAAACATAGTAGCTTTTTCCAGTATAACAGTCCTGCATATTGTAAGAACTGTAATGCAATCTACCTGCTAATACATTTAAAACATACGTCATACTATACGTCAGGAAAAGTGTTGACACTGTGGACCACAGGGAGACAAACAAGGGGATTATTAATTAAATCTAGCCAGAATTTTCACTTACATCACGAAAAACCAGGGTAAAACTTAGCCTTTTTTATGGGCTATTGTGAGAATACTAGTTCTAGTGGAAAAGACCATCACAAACTTAGAAAAAACTATTTAATGAAAAGTCATGAAAACCTCAAGCTAATTACAGGCAATTTTCAAGTGATCATAAGAAAGGAAATAATCTTCACAGCTACAAATTGCAGAATCTATGATTATCACGTTAATTATGTCATGAGGGCCCAAGCCACACATTTGTTAATGAATACAGAGGAGGTGGTTATGACATTTAGAATATTCATAAAAAAAACATTTCTATAAATGTGAATGATATACTGCATGCTTTCCAAACCACATGGTGTGTCACATATAATGAATAACTAGAGACTGAAGTGGAATGAGTTGATTATCTAGAAGTGATGTATAACAAACTCTAAACTTTAACAGTTAATTTTTGTGGTGGTGACTCAGTCTGACTGAAACCTTAGTGCTGCTTTGAAATCCAAGTAGTGTCTGTTCTTTATTTGTACAATGTGTGGTTATGATTAGCAATATTAAGACTATGCTTATTATAACACGCTGTACTCCTGAAGTGGTAATACTACTGTAGAGTACCACTAAACCATACAACACCTAGGCAGAGAAATGAACAAATGAAAACTTCTATTGGCTCTCTCACAGTGGGATTCATGTTATGATTTTGCCAAGATGAGTTTATTTTAAGGGTTATAATACCACTCCCAGGGGACAATACCAAATTAACTGATTATACAGGTATACTTAAAAATATTTTAATATCTGCATCAGCTTACAAATTTTGCAAATATCCATTCATCTTTCCAAATACTTATCCTGATCAGGGTTGGGGGAAGCCTGGAGCCAAGGGCAAGACTCAAAGAGAACCCACATGATAACACAACAATGTCAAAACACTACGTACAGTAGAGGTAGGATTCAAAGCCCCTGGAGGTGTGAGGCAACAGTATAACCCAGGCAACCACAAAGACACCCTATACTTCTTGTAATAAAAAGAGCAAATTGCTTTATTATTGTTCAATTCAGCTGGATAGAGATAAAGAACATTGTATGAGTATTGAGGGATGCTTGACTTTTTCTCTGTGATTTTTCATAAACATGCAACAACATACCCATAACTTCAAGCTTTCCATGCTAAGAAAAATGTAACTGTGGATGTAATTTAAGAGTGAAAAAATGCTTCCGTTTTCAAAGATGCTTAACTAGCTGTAGTAGCCTAATTAAGTTTGTTAACGTCTCTTTTGGCAACTTTTAATGAATGTAAACAGTCGGTCATCGTATTCTGGTAAGTTTAATAAATAGAATAGAATTTTGAGAGTTTGTGACGGTTATGCTGAGTACGGTATCTAGAGACAAAGGTACTCCTCTGAAGATGTCCACACCCCTCTGACCTAACAACGGATGCAGTCACACGCTGCAACTGCCGGTATAAGCAATTTGTTTTGTGACATTTCATGACAGTTGTGTGACAGTGTCATTCCATTTACATGTCTGGAAACCTTAATGAAGACGTTTTTTTATTTTGACGGGAAAATGCTGTTGCGGAAGTCGGTTAGACTGCATTGAATATCTATGACGAGTTCTGTTAAAGAGAAGTCCAAGGTGATAAACCGGTAAACTCTGTAAATTATACATCGTTTTATTTATGTCGCTCAGAAAATATGCGTAAAATGAGAAACGTTATGCATTTCTTTTAACCAGAACTCCGAGGCAGTGTGTTCATTTTTAGAAAGTGAGTGTGACTGATTTAGGGAGAAACTAACACGATGTTTGATGTGTATTATAAAGTATACATGAAGTCTCTGAACTACTGTTCTAGCAATTAAACAAAGAGGACAGTAACAGCTAGGTGAATATAAAAATATATCTTCTTTTTGAAGCTGTTTTCAGCTGAGTTTGGTAACTGATACATGTCACTTCAGACTAGGGCACAACGTCAATCGTGTGTTTTTGTTAAAGTGAAATGCAAAACGGTTGTGAAAATACTTTATAGAAAATAGCAAAGAAATGGCATATGGCTTATGTTATAAAATAAATGTAAAAAATAAATGTAAATATGTTTAGATTTTCCGATCTTTAGCGGCTTTATATAATACTATGTAACATTATTATTTTTTTTACTTGTGCCCAATTGCTTATGCCTAAAGTAAATGGAAAAGACCTATTTTCTCTTTAAACTTTGCTTTTGTGACCTGGGTAATTGGGGGCTGATACGTGAGAGTGAATTGCATTACATTTCATTATCCAGGTCTCAAAAGCAAAGTGTGAAGGGAATAATGGACATTTTCTATATTTTTACAACATAAGCTATTAAGAAATAATACATTATCCAGGAGCAAAATTTGTGTTACATAGTGTAATTTGTAATTGGTGAAACAGTCTTTTGTAAAATTATAATTATTTTGTTTGCATAATCATACAGTATTTGAGCACACTCCTAACCATTAAAATGAAAGTCTAATAATGAACTGTTGTTGAGTAAATGATGAAAACAAATGTTGAACAGTAATGGATTGTTGAGTCTATGTGCTTGTAGGTGTACTGCGTGAAATGGCCAAATTTTTTCAGCAACTGCGTCTTCTGCTTTGGAAAAACGCCTTGAGTGCTTATAGACAGCCTGTAAGTATCTATCTATCTATCTATCTATCTATCTATCTATCTATCTATCTATCTATCTATCAACCACATTCAAATGCTGCTGTTCACATAGCCACACAACTCATTTGAAAGTTCTCCAACTTCATCATAAAGGTCATAATGACTCAGGATAAAAATGGATGTCTGCATGGTATGCTCAGATACTACATACCTAGCAGGCTTTCGTGGCTGGGTCAGCAAGTAATACCTACAGCTAAATCCAAACATGGTAAGGTAGCATTTACTCAGTATGCTACCCAAAACTTGAAGAAACTACCTGAAGAGTTTAGATGTGCACCAACTCTAGCCATATTTAAGGCCAAACTACGTAACTACCTCCCATCTTGTTTGTGCCTTTGGTTACTTTTATCAATTTAAGCACTGCACTTCTCACTTTCAAAGGTTCTTACCATTTAATTCAATTTAATCTGATGTAATTTATTATTTGTATTACATTCAAATGTCCAGAATTTGTATATTTTTTGTCTAATTATATACCTCTGTGTATGAAATGTGCTTCACAAATTAACTTGCTAGTCCCTTGCCTAATAATACGAGTCTGAATAAAAAGAAGAATTATGTTAGATATCAGTTATGGATTGCCTTCTCACATTAAAAAAAAAGTTAAACAATTATGAGGAACACAATACTATTTCATACATGCATTTTTCTTTTCAGGTCTGGTCTCTGGCTTTGCTAATATGGCCCCTATTGGTCTTCATTATCTTGGCCATAACACGAAAGACTTTCCCTCCTGCAGTACAAGAAACATGTGAGTAGAAACAAAATGTGCTTTCTTTTTCTGCAAAGCTTTAGGAATTCTCTGCAGCATTACAGCAGTTAGTTGCTAATGGACATGTCATTCCAATGTTTTTCTATAATACCATATGTATATATATATATATGTGTGTGTTTTGAGCAGTGATTGTGGAGATACTTTAAGGTTAAAAATTTTAAGATTTTACCTCTCCGGGTTGGGTTTGGGGATATAGTTGTCCACGATACCCATTCAAAGGGAAAGATTCTGACTGCTTATATTGAAGGCTGCTGACTTAATGTGAAAATCTGATATAATGAAGCTCACGTGCCCCTTAGCCTAATAACACATTTATACCCAGAAGGGAGAACGGGGAGAACAAGTAAACTCCATACACACAGTGTAGAGGTGGGATTCAAACCCCCAGCCCTAGTGGTGCAAGGCAACAGTGCCACCCAACTAAGCCACCCCAAAATAGGCTGTGTGCTGTAGTTTGTCTAAATTGTGAATATTAGCAAAAAAGGTATTTCTTTTACATTTTTTCCACCATCCTTTGCAGCACCACAATACAGATAGTAATGTAAATGAAAAACATAAATGTAACATGTTTAAACCAAAAATAATTGTGTTTAAGAAAAAATTATGAAACCCAGTCAAAACGAAAAGTGATGGTCACAAACTTGGATGATGCATACTGTTTGGTGAATTACCTAATGGGCGACTTCTTTACCTGCAGGTTATGTAGCCCCGCGAAACCTCCCTAGTGCAGGCTTCTTCCCCTTTCTGCAGACCCTACTATGTGACACCGACAGCACGTGTGCCGACAAGTCCTACGACCTGGGAGTTCAATCCAGCAGCTCTTCCCGCATGTTATCGGATTCCGGAGCCAGTTCTAGGTAGGCTTGCATCAAGGAAGATCTTTCTTACTCTAAATTCTCCGTATAATTGTCAGCTTAAGCATGAGAACAAATTAACCAATGAAATAAATTAAGAACTAAAGTCATCATATCTTTTCACCATAAGGCACAAATATTTATGACCTTCAGGATTTTGGTTCTTTAAAAATAGCAATTTTTTCATGTTTGCTTGTGTGTATAAAAATTTAAAGATGCAATTGATTCTAAGTTCTTTAAGAGAGCTTAAAAATCATTCAAAGACCATGTTTTTAAACCTGCTATTACAGCTTTGGGGAAGCTACTGTGTCTTTCGACAATGTTATATGCATCTATTGCTGGGAAGTAGACAACACATTATGTAACATTGAATTTAATGTATGATGCTTTATACGGGTAATTTTCAAGCAGAAATCTTTTGCACATCCCTGACCTGTGGCCAGGCAGCAATCTTAAAGTGAGTTTCCACTTTGTCAAAGTTTTTCACAGAGATAATTATGGAGATGTATAATTTTTTCTTCGAAAGTCTATGTCAGGATTAACTGAATTGTGTTTTCTATCAAAAATATTATGCCAATGAAAACAACATTTAAAGAAGAAGTCACGTAAATTATTCAAGGTAAAGCATACATATAGAGCTGGCAGCTATAGAGCATACTGTTAAGATACAGTTTTATGTATTAAATTACTCAAGGAATCACAGGATTAACCTGTCCAGCAAAAATGCAGTGGTTCACATTGACACTGCCATGTGAGTGGTGAATATGGAGGTCCTTTCATTTAACAAGGCACAGCACAGATCACGGAACAATATATGTTATGCAAACGACATGCCATTGTATTTCTTCATACTTCAGAATCATATTTTAGTTAAGTAAAATGACTCTGATGCTTCTGTGTGACGACTGTGTGGCTGCATATGACATGAATCATTTTTTAGTCGAAGTGTGCAGCCATAGAAAACTGACAACAATGCCAAGTTTCCATACTCTTAATGACGTAAATGTCCAGGTATTGCGTTGGCACCTGGCAATCTCTTCATTTCATTACTGTCCTCTTTAAAAATATGATTGCCACATCTATTTTCCACACAGAAAGCGCCAAAGCAGCCTTTTCGTAAAACCTGTTTTTCCCACGCAAACCTGGAGGCCTATGACTCCTGTGGAATGCTGTCTTGTGCTTGTTCTTCAAATTGCTTACCTTGGTTGCATGAGTAGCGTCAGAATGAGTGCGTGTGAAAAATGAGAATTGGCTTGTCAATGCGTATGTGTAAATAATTTGGTTTCTATAATTCGCCAATAATGGATATGTTTCTTAATTTTGTTAGTCATTTCGTATTTGTAATATCGTTCTAAGCTTTTAAAAATTAAATGATAAAATACTTTGTATGTCCTAAATCCAACTGTGTTATCGCATGTTATAACAACTAGCATAGCATAATCTTTATCTGTATATTAATTGATGTAACATCAGTGCCTGAGTTCCAGCAGACCCAGTCCCCAGAATGCTAACCAAGGTTTTGTGTTTGCCCATTGTGTTTCCTTACTGTGTCGTCTAATGGCCAATTGTCATGCCCTGATTGCCCTCATGTGTTCCACCTGTGCTCTTTCCCTATATAAGTCAGTCTTGCGTTTGCTCCTTGCTGATTATTTGTTGTGGATCCTTGCTTTGATTCTTGCAGCAATTCCAAATGTTACTGAAGCAGAAAAACTAGGAATTGCAATGCTTTTTATATTAACTTTTAAAAAGCCAATCTACTGATGTCATGTTTTTTTATTATAATGTTTTAGTATGTCAACTGTACACAGGCTCACATTGTATATGGTATCAGATACGGTACATTTTTGTGTACTGTATCAGGTAAGATATTTTGTAGATGATGTGAATGTCCTATTATTTGTCCTTGGAAGAAGACTGCTGTTTGTCAACAGATTTGATCTCTTTACCTGTCTGTCGTAGGGCGTCACTGCCGCCATTCTCGACAATAGTCATGGCGGCTTTTCAGAAGGGAGGTCTTGTCCGCTCGGCCCTGGAAATGGAGTTTGCCAACAACCCACAGATTATGAAGATATGGGACAGCATACTGAGTATGTCCCCTTAATCGGAATTTGGAGACATTGCACCAAAAGTTTAGAAATTGATTTAACGTGTGTGTGTGTTTGTTTAAAATGAATTCTTCTATTCTACTGTCTTGAACAAGTTTGTGGCTGGCCAGGAAATTGTGCCAGGCAGTGTTGGGCACAAAAAAGGGTACACCCTGGACAGGATACAAGCCCATCTGTGGGCACATCCATGCACACACTAAAGCCAATAGTTAGCATAGCTGCCATATCATTGGGCAGAGGGAGGACACTGGAGCATTCCAGGTAAACCTATATGGTATTAGGGGAATGCACAAATTCCACACACAAGGAGCAAAGCCAGAATTTGTACCTCCGTCTCTGAGGCTGTACTAAAACAGTGCCTGTCGCTGAGCCTCCATGTACTCATAAGTTTAATTCAATGTGCATTTATGTAGCAATCTTTCCTACATAGTTTCCAAGTTCCATTAAGATAAGTTCTGAATTAACTGAACTGATCTATTAAACCTGACGAAGCAGGCATTTTCAGAAAAAGACGCATTTTAAGCTTAACATTGATTTTGACTTTCAAAATTGTTTTTCAACATATTATTTTGCTCTTAAGATTCCAGTCAGGAAGGTACCTTCAATTTTACTTCCTGGAACATCACGAATCCCCCTAACAGCATCAGTTTGACAAATCAGGTAGGCAATCTTGATAGTCACCTCTTTTGTCTCTGTTCTCTCTGTGTGAATCAGTGCTGCCTTTTGAATATGAGTATTTTTATATAATTTATTTATAGCTGTATATATATAACTGACGATATGTTCAATAATATTGCCGGTATATTTCATCTTGACCACTCTACCCAAAATCCTGGTTACATACTTAAAGAAAAATAAAATGTTTTTGTTGATATTCTAAGCTACAGTATGTACAATAAGCTGTTCAGCTTGGTTTCATGCAAAATGGGAGAAATTAAAGGCTACTTTGTCACAAAGTTGTTTCTTTTTTTTGAAGGAGATGATGGACTCTGTCTACGTGCTGAGGAAGACTCTGTGTTCTGTAGTCCTGTCTGTCTTCAATGAGTCTGCACAAGCATCTTTGAATCCCCTCTCTTTTGGTTTGGTCACCTTCTGTAAGTCCAACTGTACACTACTGGAAGCGTTTCTGCTAACCCTCAACCAGGTAAAGTAGGAAGAAAGGAGTGCCTTTTTTCTGACCTGTTCTGATCTGTTGAATATACCACTTTCTACATGTGACTGATTGTTATTATATAAATAGATAAACACTAAAATCTATATGGAACCTTCATGTCTACAGTGATGTAGATATGTGACTTCAGTGTAGTTAATCCATGCATCTTTCAGCTTCATTTGTACAGTAAAGAGTTACAGTACAATGAAAGATAATTAGGTTTTAAAAAAACAAGTATAGTGGTAAACAATTTCAGGTTTCTTTGAATCACTTGCATTGTATTTTGAATCTCTGCGATCTATAATTTCAGGCGATGACAGAACTGCTCCTGGCCAATCCTACACAGTTCCTGCAGACCCTGGGGGAGTTGGTGCAGCTGTTGGATCAGCTACAGCTGGAGAATCCTCTCTGGGATGCTCTGCTGGGCCTGCCCAAGCTTTTCCTCTCCTCCAGCATAGACCAGAAGCTGGATGAGGGCATTATGCTGCTGGAGAATACAAAGTGGTAAGGCACGAGAGAGGGAACACGTTAGAAGTGTGTATGTGTGTATGTTAAATATGCCAGGTCACACTACGCTAAGTGGTTTAAAAAAACAAAAAGGTTGTTATTTACTGCATTAAAAGTGTTTCTTTGTGAATGATGAGCAAGCATGAAGGTTTTTTAGCTGTTTTAAAAGGTGTGGTACGCCTACAAAGCCTTTTCTCCTTCATCCTGATTTTCACATTGAACCTGTAAGTGAATGCTGCTAGACCGGTTTGTGAAGGGTGGATACATCGATTCCATTTCACAATATGCTTGTGTGTGTGTGTGTGTGTGCCAGGTTGGTGCCTAGAGTGCTAAATGCTTGGTTTCTCAACTTTAGGATTATGAACACAATCAACAGCAACTTCCCCCAACCCAACATTTATATCTCCACGATCAACAGTACCATAGATGCTGCTACTAGCTTTTTACAGACCATTCAGAGCTGGTCTCGCCAAGGTATGACATCCATATTGTAGGTACAGTTCGTTAGCTCTGTAGACTCTATAGCAGCTTTAATTGTGAAAAATGACAGTTAAAAACCAGCTGGTCTAAATATCCCAAAACTTTGAATCCAATCAGACTGGCATTTGTGTTATTCGGGCAAACCACTACTGTTGTCATGACAAATAACTAAAAAATAACTTTTTGCCAAGTAGGATATGTTTTCATGATTAGAAAGTACACATTTTTTGACAGAATGGAAACTTGAAATAGAGCTGGACAGTGGTGGAGGCCATGCAGAAAAATTAAGATATTTGGAAAGTAGGACAGTAGAAGTACACAGAGAAATCGTACAATGAGACGAGGAGAAAGCAGATGAGAAGTTAGGTTGTTCTTGGTGGTGACATCTCCCTGTGTGTATGTTATTCTGTCTAATCTGAAGGAACTTTATCTGTCTGTTTTGCTGTGCAGGTTTCAATGTTCCCCTTAGTGATATCCTCAAGGTGCCCAACAACACATCACCGGCCAGCGCAGAAAGTGCTCTCATCCAACAGGTTTTTCTCTCTTATGGCAATACATTTCTCAATATTTAAAACTCTTCTTTTTCTGTTCTAGTAGTTTCCACTTTAATTTCAAAAAGTATTGTTTTGCAGAATACAGGAATAATTTATTATTTAGATTAGCCATTGCTGAATGAAAATAGACTTGCTCACCTACAATCTGAATTTATGAAGCCAGAATGCAAATAAAGACACTCGATTAAACTGATGATGGTTTTCTCTGTGGCACAACACTGTACAGTAATCGACTGTCTTTAAAATTTACGGTGTCATGTTGACGTTCACAGTTTCTGTTTGTACTATTATGAGGTACAAGGAAAATGATTAACAGACAGACTATAGATATCATACCATTTTTAAATACATCTGTAATGTCAAGGACGTTTTCTTTGAATCTATCTTAATAGATCTATTTTAAAGCAAAGTGTGTTTATGTAGAAAATTCCAGAGTTGTTAATATGTCTTTAAAATGACTGAATCAGTATGCTCAAGCCGTTACCTGCATGAATGTGAAATTCTGTAGCCCGTGACTTGTGTATGCAGAAGCCCAATGAATCATAAGGACAAAAGAGAATGCAGTTCACTGTAAAATAAAACTACACTACCACTGATACACTGATACCATGAGGATAACCAGATGCACCTACAGTCTTACTCATAGTACTACAACTGCTCCATCCTGACAGTTTTGCCTATCTTGAGAATCATGGTTTAATATGCAGTCAAACATCCGTGTCCTACAAGGTCTTTCTTTCAAATAAATTTCTTGGTATAATTTCTCATACATTACTTCCAAGTAATTTATGATGCAATAAGCAAGGCTGTACAATGCAGAACATGCTTTGTGATTAAGTAACAGAATACATTTCCATATATTCTATGTAACGTATTCTTCAGTGTGTGGCGGTTTTGTTTTCTGTCGCACCCCAAAGCTGCCTATTATCATCCTGTTCTTTCTTTCTCCTCTGCTTCATTGTTCCCCTCGCCCCCACCTACCCCTATTGTGACATTCCTTTCTGACCAGTCACTGTGAGGACGAGCTGACAACAGGGTAGAGCACTTGTTGCTCTGGGATCAATGTGATCAACCACAGGTGCTCTGCCTGTTTCTCTGGCAGCCACTACACTAGAGATGGCTTTTATTTAGTTTTCCACAGCACAGTAAAATCTTTGATCTGTCTGTGGCTCTGCCAGAGAGACATAACCGTTTGTGTATGAACTATGAATTTAACCCTTGTATGCATGGGTATTTCCACCACCATTATCACCTTGGTAACTTTTCCTCAGTACAGGAACACCATTACCGGCCTCTATTGTCATTATAATAGTCACCCCCCCACCCCCACTGCTTTGTTTTTGCAAGCTCATTGTGCAGATACTTGGTGGAACATACGGCACACCTGCATAAGATTTCAGCAATAAGAACTTCGCAGATACATTAATTTTGCACACACCGAAAAAAACCCCCACTTTTTTACACTATTGCATATTTTGTGTTGCTAGCAACCCTGTACCATTTTTAACAAGCATCAGAAAAAGTATATATATATATATATGACAATTTTTGTAGTCTAAAAGTAGTAAATTGTTAAAAAAAACATTTTTGAAAAATACATGGATAGGAGGAGGGCAAACTCTTAGGTGCGTCCAAAATACGTGGGCGATGGCATGGTCCTAGTCACTAACAGCTTGACGTATGCATTTAAGGGTTAAAGGTTCATTATAATCTGTTATAAATATTTCATGCGATTGTTGGTGTACACACAGTTGGATATTACATAGAAAAAGCCCATTTTTACCAATGTCAAAATACCCTGTTACATTTTTAAGGTGGCTGATGTATTACGAGGTTTTTGTATTACTCTGAAAATGTGCTTTCATGCAAGTGTGGGGCAGACCTTCCTGTTTCATGTCATCTCTGTGCAGCTGCTGCAGACATTGAGCGGAGGTGCAGCTCCTTCTGGGGTGGCCATCATGGGACTGTTAAACGACCTGCTGAGCGCCTACAACATGAGCTCCATTTTTAATCAGACTGCCTACCAGGACAACAGCAGCCAGTCGCTGGGGGGACAGGAAGAGGAAATGTATGGAACTATAGGCTAACATTTATTTTTAACAATGAAAGACAATTTATCAATTCTACACCCATGATTATATCCATGAAAAAAATGGTTTGCAAGCATACAGATCTAGATCTGTTCTAATGCAATGCCAAAGAACAGTTATTTTGCACATCCTTCACATATGTTACACAAACAAATATGCACTGTGCATAACAGTGCTTCTTGTTAAAAGCGCTATATAAATAAAATTGAATTGAATTGATGACCGTAACACTTGCAATAACATACATGACTTCAGCTTTTTTCCATTTTTTATTTTGTAGTTTTGTAGTTGGAAAACTAAGAGTGGAATTCATATGCACTTTTAATAATCAGTAATTAATGGATGCTGAATTAACACACCCAGTAGCATACTTAACTGAATGTATTTCAACATTTAACTAACAATATTCAATAGACATTTAGCAAAAATATTATTCTGCACGAATCTGCGACCCAGTTTAACTTCAGCAAGTTTCACTGAAAGAACAACAAATGCAGATTCAGGACACGAGTCAGGACCTTATGACCTCATGAAGTTTCTTTTTCAAGGTTGCTCGGCGTGATGTCTGTTGCCCTGAAAATGCTGGAGGGGCAGCCGGGCCTGCCCTCTTTGAATAACTCCCTTGTGGCCAGCCATTACTCCATGGAGCTGGCCATTCAGATTCTCAACACTCAGAGAGGCAAGTTCGGCTATTTCTCCTGTAATAAAAAAGTACTTGTGTAACTTTTACACAACTATGTCATCAAATAGAAACAAATACACTAAACACACACACATATATATAAGTATGATTATACATATTATATGATTGGTCATCTATTTCCATCAACACAGCATAGTTCCAAAAGTGAATTGTTGACCCTAACACGTGTTTTATTATGATGGGCCATTTCTAATTTTAAATGAAGTTTAACTTTTCATTAAGACAGAACTGCTTGAGTTTTTAAGCATACTGATTAAGAATTTAAAACCTGATTATGGAGTGTGTAACGTTCTTTTTTACAACCAGAGCAAATGGAGCTCCTACTGATGGATGCGCTTAACGTCCAGCAGACTTTTCTGACTCTCAGGCAAAATGAGTCCCTCGCCAATGCTTGGCTGTGGAATGTCTCGAAGGACATAGTGAAGACCATAATGAAGGTTGTTATGAAATTTTTATCTGTGGTACATGCCCTCATCTGTACCTAAATTTGTGCTCTTTACCGATGGTTACCCTCACTACTGTTATAATAATGCCTGTTATAATATCTACTCTTTCTAGATGGTCTCATCAGAGGCAACCCTAAATTGTAGTGATATCATGACCGAGTGGTCCTGGCTGTTAAACCGATCTTCAGTGGACCCCCTTCTGTGGGAGTTAGCCCTTTGCAACAGCTCCCAATTGCCAAATACCCTACTTGCCCAGTGGATGCCATTGAGGCAGAAAGTAAGTAAAAGGATGACACTCTAGACAACTATGCCATGATGGGTTGATCTTATTCTTATATGTAGCAAACTCTCAATGGCCTCCATATTACCTTTGTCTCAGACATCCATCACACTTTGATTCCTATTCACTGCCAAGTCTGCAATTGTGAGCACAGCATGGCATTTAGTCACCAAACACATTTAGATCTGTCTGATCTGTGCATGTAGTGTTTATAGCCACCATCATTCCAATATGATTCATTTAATTATGACTTGTCATTTTTAGCAGTTATGTGTGCGCCCCTGTGCTACTATTGTACTTTGCTCACCTCTTCACAATTATCATTTCTGTCACCTGCATGTTATCTTCTGTTTTACCCAATTCTACTTAAGCACCTCAGTTTCTTTCTCATTCAGTCATTGAACTGTCTTCAGACACCTTGATAATGCTTCTCATTTTTGTGAGTCTGCTTTCCCGATTTGCCGCTCCTTGCATCCTAGAATCAGTTGGTCTTGCTGCTCCTGGTTTGGTGTAACCCTGCTGCCCTTCCACAGTGCCCTCTGAAGAACCTACTGAGTTCAGCCCAAAGTTCTGTCTCCTCTGTGCACGGATCCTCTTCCTGACTGGGTCGCCACATTCCTTTTCTGCTTAAAAAAAAGTTGATTTTCAATAGTTAAAATCATGCTAAATGAAGACCCTCTCTTTTTGTATCATTAACCCAGGGAAACAGATTGGCGGAAGTGTTCCAGAGCACTGGGGAATTTAACATCAGTGTTGCAACCCTCCTCTCAGACTGGAAAAAGCTCAATAGCAGCTATGAGCAATTTGCAGCATCCTTGGAACAGCTATCCAATGCCATGAATGAGCACTATTGGGCAGCCTGGATTCCTGAGAACATCACCATGGACTGGCTGAGAATGCTCTTAAGGTTTGTGGTGGAAGTAATAATATAATAATAATATAATAATAATAATAATAACCTCAAAAATAATGCTTTGTTTGTACATATACCAGCATATAGTGATTTTCTTGTATGTTCAAAGGCAACTAGTATATCTTTTGGTTAAATGTTATGCTTTGGGTTTGTTTTAATCAAAAGCTGCATTTTGTTCACAAAATGTTTATTTAGTCAGCAGGTAGCTGAAGTGGCTTAGAATATGACTGAAAAACAGTAAACAGTCTCATAGATTTAGAGTGGTTAATCATTCATTCTGGGCTGATCTTTTCAAAAATCTGAACATTAAATAATAAATCAATTTTTATGTGATAGGTGTTGCTGGATCTTATTAATGCTATGTTTTCCCAGAAAGTTCCACATGTAGAGTCCTACCATATCTGCAAAGCCTATGGTTCTGCTAGTGTTAAAAGGCCTCACAAGAGTGGTCACACAAAGTTAATCACTGGCTGGATGCAAAAAAAACAACAGCTACAGGAACAATGGATATTAAAAAATATGTAAAATTAAGATGCTGGGCATTCTTTCGGGGTGTTGTAAAAAGATATACCTCTGTTTTTAGCAGCACAGATAGTTTAGAGATGATGGGACCAAATTTACAGCAAAGCCCAATGTGGTCATCACTGGAGCCCTACTTCAACATGGCTTACTGGATTATGGCTTTTCAACCCAGCATAACTGTGCCACCAAATTGTGAGTACATACACTGCCATGCACAGTTTTCACTCAGTGTTTGGTTTTATGTACTTGGAAGCAAATATAAAATATATGTTTAAAAAAGAAATATTAGCTGCAGGCTTTTAGCTATATGGCAGTATTTGTGATCTTTAATGCAGGGCTAATTCTTTTTGCAGCCCTCATGTTTGTGGTAGCTGTCAGTATTCTGCTGATGTCAGTATTCCTCATGTTCCTTCTATATGTCCCTTTGGCTTGGTTTCATATTGATTGCTGTTTTAACATGTATAAGCTTTACTCCAGCCGCCATGACACAGGGCCATGTTACAATGGGATAACATTAAGAAATCCGGGTTTTAGTTGGGAACTCAAATTTAAAAGCAAGGAGAAAGAAAAGTAAATATGATTGCCGCTCCGGACTGTCTAGCTTTCTGTTCGTAGAAATGGCTGATGGCTTCCCAAATTCTGAGAAAGCAACTTTGGAAAGAAATGTAATAACAAAATTTTGATAAATTAGTTATAATTTTGTATGAAGACTGCTACCATTGTCAGCTTTCCAACCTCCCCATTCTTTTTCTCATACACCAACACACATAAGTTTTATTCTTATAGTGTTTTAAAGAATCATTACTGTTTTAAAGACAAATATATTTATCTTAATTTTTGCTGTGGTAAAAATGTGTAGTAGATTTCACAATATTTCAGGGACTTTCAATGTCTTTCAAATGATGTAAAATTGTTAAATTAAGATGCTTGAAATTGAATTTATCTTATTTGTGGTGAAGTTTTGTAGCAGCTAAATTTTGTTTATACTAGTGGCAGAGTATGAAGTCCAAAGATTGGAAGAAATTGTTTGAAATATTTAAAAAGTATGCCAGGCTATAACAATTGGAATTGTAGTATTACATCATTTATTAATGTTTCCCATTCCTGAGTACATGATGATAAGAAAAAAATGGGTAAAATACGGTGAAGTTGCACACACACAATCATACATTATAGGCAACTGAACTGTGGCAGGAAACAGGAGTATGTGGAGGTACAACATGCAAATTCCACACAAACAGTGGAGTTAGGATTCAGCGCCCCCACCACTACGTAGATTGTCTTACGTATGTGTACATTGCTGGTTCTGGTCTCAGGCTCCCTTTCTTTAATTGTGTTGCCGTTGCTTTTGTAGGCACTTTAGAGACAAATACTGGTGTCCCAATCTGCTACACCAATTTCACATGGGAGAAGATGGTTCTACTGACAAAATCTCTAGTTGATGAGCTCTGTGTTAACCCTGAAGCTTTCTTGAGGTAAATGATATGTCCAAAGAATATCTGCTCATTTTTAGATAATTTTCATAAAACACTTGATATTTAAATTCCTAATGTACAGAAAATTATACAGTACATATTCTGTTTCAGTTACCTCAGTTCTTTAATAATGCTCAGATGCAATATGCTAGTCATTTTCATTCTGAAAGTCTGTAAATCATAATTACAGAACCTTTGGGCTCCTAACCTGATGATGTGTTTTTATGCTTTTATAAATGTTACATCTATACATATTTGCAGTATTCATGTTTTAATGTAAGGAGTATTTTGCACTTATGAGCTTGACAAACTTGGTCTAATATTCAGTATCATTCTTTCACATGCAGACTTGTCCAAGGTTCTCTAACCTTCCTTGAAGGAGCCTATGGAGACGTTTATATGCGGTCCTTTGCCCAACTTCCTAACAGTACATTTCCTGAGAGCCTACTGCAGAAGTTTATCAGATCACTTGAGCTGGAAATAAAAACATTATCAAACATCAGCTCTATACAGGAATTTGACCGTCAGCTATCCCTGTCCACTCTACAGGATGTACTGGATTCCTTGGGTTTGAAGCCACTCAATTTAATTTTGACACAGGGCTTTGTCAATGGCTCCCACATTACAAGCACTCTCATACAGGCTATTATGGACAACAATTACATTTTCTCCTCTTTTTTTCTCAATCAGACCAACTCATCTTTGAAGGAGCTAGAGGATCTGACAGTTCAATGGTTAAATGCACAGGACAACCTTTTTCTCCCCTTGTCTTTTAGTATTAGCAACTTTCTTCTTAACTGGTCTGCTTCCCTGAATGCTACAGATTTAGCCTACCTGCAGCAGATTGTCCAGGATATAAATGATGAGAATGTGAAAGATGTAGCTGAGCTGGTTATCAAAGCCACAAAGATATTGAATCAGACAACTGAAGCCTCATACAATTCCTCAGCCTTGATACTGGCATACCTGTGGCAGGTTCAGGATTTCTTAGCTTCTGCTCTACAAATAAATAACACTGTGCAGTTGCCTAAGAACGACGGGCTTCTAAACATCTCACATATATTTGACCTTCATGCCCAGGAGATCTTTCAGTGGATTTCCATGGAATCCCTTCAGGATCTATACCAAACTGGAAACATCAGCACCCTAGACGCTGTTCTTTTGCAAGTTGTATCAATCCTACCAGAAGAGCTTCACAACAGCTATGAAGAACTGATAAATCGCACTGATAGCCTACTCAGTGGTCTGACATTATGCACAGCCAGCAGCCAAGACTGTGTAACTCATGTCAGCCAAGTTTTCTTCTTCTTGGAGCAGGCTGCCGAAATTGTGCAGCACTCACTAAGTGAGAACATCAGCAATGGACTCATTTATGTCAACAGTTCTCACTTTTCAGTCAGAGACCTAACTTTGCCCGTAGCTGTGGATGTCCTCACACTCCTTTTTCCGTTGATGAATAGCACCAATGTTTCTTTGACTTCAGAGTCTATACAGAAGACCCTTTACTTCCTCCATGAAATTCCAGCAACACCTAACATCAGTCTGTTCTCCCTGCAAAATGCTCTTCAGATGTCCAATCTAAGCCTGGAGGAGCTCAGTGCTATCTCAGAGCTTGGAGGATCCTCAGCTGCTCAAATGGTGCTAAGAAACCTAATCAGTGTAATTGATGCTCTGGCATGTTTCAATCTCAGTTTAACGAATGCAACATTGCCCAAAGGGTTTGTAAACTCATCTGACCCCCATTGCATGTTAGAGCTCATTAAGAAAGTAACATGGTTTCTTCACGATATACCTTTAAATGAAGATATCAAGAGGACCTTTATGGGAGTTAATAACCTCACACAATTTTGGGAAAGCAATATTGTAGGAAGCCAAAATGGGACATGTATGTATGATGATCTGCTTATGTCATCTTTCAGTGACCTGACAGTTACCTTGGACAATGTCCAACAGAATTTGCAGGATTATGGCTTGGAGTCCTGGGAAGAAATCAAAACTGCTATCCAAGTTCTTAAAAATATGATTCAGTTATTTGATAATGGAACATGTCCTGACAACAGCATCAACTCTACCCTTTTTGATCAACCAGAACGTGTTTCAAGAGTTTATGCGGACATTGCAATGTGGTACCTAAAGAAGCTTGAGAACATCACTGATACCAGGAATTATTCTGATCTCTTTTACCCCTTGTTCATAATGACTGAAATGCAGTTGGCTACCTGCCTCTCAGAATCACACTTCATGGCTTCAATTTTCCAAGGGGCAGAAAATTTAACCAACTATGTACAACTTCCCTTAAATGAGTCAGACTTGCAAGAAATTAATAATTTTATTATTTCTGCCATCAGTGAAGAGCTAAAGGCGATCAAATATGCCACTCAACTACAGATGGATTTTTACTTAAGCCAGGGCTATAATGCATCAGGTGTCATCTATTTACACATGTTTGAGTCCCAGGTAATGAAGTATCTTAATATCACACACGAGTTTCTGAAGGGTACCCATCTAATATCTAATTTAGCTAAAGTCTTCCAACAGAATGCAAGCTCTCTTGACCTGTTGAACATGGACAATGATTGGCTTATTCATGAAATAGCCCCTGTTTTACCAGAGTCCCAGCTCATCTCTCTTCCCTTAGTTAGACAAGTGACCCTGGCTCTCCACCGTGCACTTTTAGTGGCTACTCAGGAAGGTGGGGTTCAGAATGTTAACTTCACCAGAGCCATAATGGATGTGTTTAGCCTTGTCTTAGGAAACCAAAGCAATGACCAGGGGCCTCTCCCAGACTGTTTAAAAAGTGATGCCCTAAGTATTATAGATGGGACTCTGCAGCTTCTGTTCCAACCTAACATGAGCTATGCAGAGAAGCTGAATCTCACTTTGGACATACTTTTGAAGGAGGAAGGCCTGATCAAGGCAGTTTTCCCCAATGAGTCCTTGCTAGTATTGTTGCAGATGACACAGGCTGTTATCACCTACCTGAAGACCATCACTCAGCCTGATGGCATTGACAAGTGGAATCAGATGTAAGTGTTTCTAATGTTTGCCAACGGTTATGCAATGGAGAAAAAAATGAATAAAAGTGGATGATTAGTTCTGTTTCCTCATGCCCCCGGGGTTGGCGTTTGATTCCAGCCCTTCCTCAGTGTGTTTTAAAGTTCATATACTCTTGTGTCCTCTCTCAGTTTTAATGCATGCTGTGTGGTCAGTCGATATCTCTGAATTGCCTAATGTGTTTGAATGTTTGCTTAACATAATGTCTAGTGATACAGTTTCTTTTTTGGGATGATTATTTTGTGTTTTCATTAAGTGCTGTTATTTTTTTTTCACTAGAATTATTGATGAACTTCAAAAATTCTTACCTCTGAACACCACCACTGGAGCACATTTCAGTGTTATCATACAAATGATGAAACCAATCATATACCCCAGCCAAGGTTGGTCTGTTACTTAAAACTGTTTCATGGGCAGCTGTTAATTAAAGAAAATATATATATGTATACGTATTGACACAGTAAAGTTAGGTATACTTTCTACTGTACAAGTACCATTCTCAGAATGTATTAAATGTCTGGCCTGATTTTCTCTGGATGGTGCTATGGACAAGGTGATAATGAACATCCCAATTTCATTCTTCTGAACAGGATGGAACAGTTCCATAATTGAAATTCTGCAAAATATTACTATGAATAACCTCACTAAAATAATGGACATGGTAAGATGAGTTGTATCAGTTATTTATTAATGATCGGTAAATTGTTATTACCAGTGATTTTGTTACAGCAGCATTTCTCTTATTAAAACACTTCTCTTTTTGTAATTCATTGTGGAGAGGCACAATTGAACTGCTCCCTCGCATCCCCAGGGTTGGGGGATTGAATCCTACCGCGGTGTGTGGCTTTTGCGTGTTCTTCCCCTATTGTGAAGGTGTCATTTGGGTACTCTGGTTTCCAGATAGGCTAACTGATGTCTGTAAATTGTCTATAGTGTGTAATAGAATGGCGTAGTGTTTTGCCATCTAGGGTGTTCCCATGCCTATCCCAGGCTATCCTGTGGTAGGATCCAGGTTCTCTGTGGTCCTATACTAGATACACAGAAACTCTTAGAAACAAATTTCACTAAATTACAATATTAATATAGGGCAAATTAACAATAATGCTGTAGCAGTAAAGACCAGAAAAATAAAACATATATAAATAAATGTAAATAAAATATAGATTTCTTATTGTTAGGATTATTATTATTATTATTTTACTTAAGTTTATTATTGAGGCAATAAATTTAGTTTGACGGAAAACATAGGGTGTTGCCCACCAGTTATGCAAGTGTTAATGAATAAAAATAACTCCCATGCTTCCATTTTTCTGCTTATTTGTTAGTCTGAAATACACTTTGATATTGCTGGGCATTGTGTAACACCCTGTCTCTCCTATTTGTGCAAAAGGCTGAGGGAATTGGGGCTTTTCTGTTCCCTGGGAGACAGGATCAGGTCTTCTCACTGCAACCCATAGTGGCCCTGTCAGATTCCATGCCAGCCCTGCTGCAAGTCATAACTGGACAGGCAAACAACCATACATGGGAATGGTAAGGGTAGAAATGGGAATGATAGCAATGCATTTATACTGGTGCTTAACAGCCTGCTTGATTGCAAGGGAGCTTAATGTAGTGGCTGTATCGAATTACGGTCTGTGTGTTTCCATGAATATAGATGGGCTTTTAAATTGTAAATGCTGATTGTTTTCCACATTATGTTTGCATCTATCAAGCTAGATTTTAGAGGCTGAGTTCAGTAGGATATGTATATATTGCAGAAAGTAAGACAGCATTTTTTTCATAATTCATGTTCATCAGGGCCATGAAGGTGGTGGAAGGCCTCCTCAGCAGTGAGTCCCCAGCTTTGAAGAATACTTCAAGTGCTCTGATGCTAAGGCAACTCACCATAGCTGTTGCTCATGACATCAGAGCAGAGACAGGTCAGAAAAATTCCTCAATATAGCCCACACACAATATTGTCTCAGTGTTGCTGTCATAGTAATGTAATATTCCTGACTATTTCTGAGCGGTTAATATCTAAATTGCTGTTCAATTTACTAATATTATTTTTTATCCAAATATCTTTGTCTTAAAGTTCAGGTCTGGGGTCAAATGTTTTTCACCCCCTCAGAACCATTTCAAGTTTTCTTCTGTTGCCACCCAATTCTTCTTCTGTCACCTGACTCTTGCTCTTTGCTTTGGTTCTGAATTTATTTTTTACTTACCTTTTTATTGTAATGTAGGCAACTCTTTTGAAATGTTATTAAATTACTTTTATTAACATCATCAGAACAGTACATGTCACATTATCTGTTTGCTGTTTTTATACATATCTAGTTAGCTAACTTTGACCTTCTTTACAAAGCACAGAACAACATTTGAAATGGTTATGTATGTTTTGATTTATTTTTGAATGAATGTCTGTTGATCTGAAAAGGGTTATAATTTTCCCGTAAGATATAATGAGAATTGTGTTTCTGATTAATAGATTATTTGTAAGGTTTATCAGTTGTGGCATCTTGAATTTTAACTAATCTGTCTTCCCAGACCTTGTGTCCAGGGTTGGCGAGCTGTTAGCCAATTTAACATCCAATGTTCTGAATACCACAAACTCAAGTTCCTTTGAGGCCATGATGGGCACGATGGAACTAGTTCAACAGGTAAAACTGAATTTCCCTACTTGTTTCCACAACAATGGTATCCAGTTGTATCGACATACCCTTCTGTCTTTTAACTGTTTATCCTGATCGGGGTCACAGGGACTTGGAGGCTATCCCAGTCAGCATATAGCACAAGGCAGGCGTACACCCCGAACTGAGTATCAGAATATCACATGCACTCACACACTCAGTCATTCACTATGGGTAAATTAGGGATGCCAGTTAGCCTACCTGCATATCTTTTGACTGTGGGAGGAAACTGGAATATCTGGCCCCGCCCCTTCACACTTCATGTCATGGGTTCCTGGTTCCAGACCAGCATGTTTTGAATGCCTTTTCCTGGACTCATTTTTTGGCACGGGCACCAGTTGTTTTTCAGTGGAAACACAAGGAACTGGTTTTGGCACCAGCACCATGTTGGTTTAAAAGGGACTTGTGAGACACAAGGTGAACAAGCAAACTCCACACACACTGAGCAAATTTGGGATTTTAATCCTCAACCTTGCACGTGTGAGGCAATGGTTCTACCCACTGATCCCCCCGTGTCACCTTATTGGGAAAATGGATAGATGGATGAATGTTGTCACGTAATCACAACAGTACTGGGTGTTGCATCTTTTGATGTGAGCTGCTCAGGTTATTCTGAGTGTCCTATAACAGTAAAGACCAGAAAAATTAATCATTTACATTTATTATCAGGAAAACTGTGTGAACATACTCCATTCCTGGTTATTTTTGCTGTTCATACGCATGTATGGAAATTGAATGATTTATGGATTTGAGTAATTTATGTTATATAGCAATAATATATATTATGTTATGTCCCCTTTTCCTAGCACCATTATTGTCCTATATTTTTACCTTCAAATTTGACTGATTAAATCTGTATAGCACTGGAAAAGTCCATTGTCATGTTTTTTTACAGGCCACGAAGGCTGGATATGCTTTCGATTGTGCAGATGTCTTGAAGATTTGGCAAGCAGCTCTACAGCAAGAGGAGATATATGAGGCTGCTCTACTTATGTGGTGCAACTCCAGCCTGGCTCCACTTGTTGTCAGCTACACATCCAGTGGTCCTCTGTTTGCACGTGGGAATATCTCCGTAAGTGTTTGCCTTCTGTTATTAGTAACGGCTTGGAAATCTGTGACCAATATTTTCATTTTAATTTCTAATAATTCAGTTCAACATTTACAGTAAAGTCAGTGGTCAAGTTACTGAACTTATTTAATTGAATGAAGCCTAATCTCTTCAATATTGCTCTACAGGAAGCCTCAATGATAATGGATTCACTCAACATTACAGCTGCCGATATTGTGACTGAACTGCAATCTCTTTACTGGGCTGTTCTAAACCACTCTAACACCATCAACCAACTCGTTGTTGAACTCATGCAGCTCTCAATGTCTCCAGGACCCCTGATGTCAAACATGACTGAATGGTACAACTGGGTGTACCCAGCCCTTACTTACCCATTCTATGAAAGGTGAAAGGCTTCTACAATGTTGTCATTTTTCAAGTAGTAAATTTAGTGGTATCGGCTACTCTTTCTGAGAATATTCTTCTGTTCAAGTACTGTTTTACAACTGTTTTATCTGAACTGCGTATAAAAATCACTCTATTTTGCAATTGTAAGAATCATTTATTATTTGGGAGAAAAAGTCAAAGCAGCCTTTATGTGGTATTCGGTTTCAAATATGCCCTTCTGCTATATATTTATTTCCCGATACCGCTCAAGTCCTACCATATGGTACATGGTATCTTGAATCAAATTTAATTGGATTTTGTTTTCTGTTATTTCTGCAGTCTGCTAAAGTCTAACGTCATTAGGCCCCTTTTGGAACAAGTTATAGAAGCCGCACCGTGGATGCAGCAGCATTTGCTGGCATTGGAAATGATACTGAACTACACCTTCCAGAATACTCTCCTGCCTTCTAATGCCACTATAACACCAAATCTCATTGGAGAGGCTCTCCAGATATTCATGACTGGAATGAACTGGACCATTCCATTGGATGTCATTAACTCCTCTCTGTATTCTGCTGCATTCACTGGTGGAAATTTTAGTTTTGCTGACAGGCTGCTGAAAGACACAGTAAGAGAGATGATGTTTCAGCAGGTATTTGGGGATTGGCCTATGGTCATCAACTGTACAACGCAGTGTCTGACTGAGCGGGAAACTGGGCTGATTCTGGAGAAGCTATTGAAGCTGGCTACCTTGTGGAGTTCATCTCAAACCACCGGAATGGAATTTGTGTCAGAGGCACTAGTCGAAATATTTGATGAATTCAAGACCATGGTTTCCACCATATTGGAAATAAATGTGCCCTGCTACTCTGAGTATTTTATGAACTCAATTGCCAATGTACTTGATATGATTACACAAATTAACCACAAAAGTGACCTTGGAAACCTTGAAGAACAACTTGCCAGTGGGACGATCTTGAGTTACCTCCTGCCTCAAACTCAAGGTTTCAGAAGAAGGTCAAAACGTAGTGCTGAAACAGAGCTTATTGAGGAAATCTTGGACCTTGCTGATGTAGACTACACTACCTTGGGAGAAGTATTTTCCAAAATGCCAAGTACTGCTGACATCATAGAAACCATTCATATATTTTTTGCAAACCCAAATCTTGGGATTGTTTTGAGAGGTCTTTCCAGAGAGATTACTGCAGATTCCAGGTTGGAACCCATCATTGATCAGGCCCTTGGTGTTCTCTCAAACATCACGGCTTCTGGAAACTGGGAAATGTATGAACAGAACAGAAGGAAATACTTAGAAAATAATGGAAACCTTATGGACATGCTTCTGAAATTGTCTCAGCAACCATCTCTTGAAATAGCCCAAAATGTGCACAATATTCTTAGAAACCTCAGTTTTGCAGGGAACATCACAGGTACTGCTAACCAGTTTATGACAGCCTTAAATAGCATACTGGGAAGCTATGTTGAAAAAAACATCACTAATGAAATTTCAGCAGTTATAGAAAGTTTAATAGCTTCTCCAGCTTGGCAGGAGTCTCAGATGAACCTAACTGCCTACCCTGTCTTATTGGATCAGTCTGTAGCTGCTTTCACACCCATCATGTCTGTGGAGCAACTGATGTATTTCAACTTCTCAGCACATATTACTAAAGCTTTTACAATACTTGTCTATAATCCCAGGAATGTGGAACAAGTTTTTGAGTCTGCCAACATAATCTCTGACTCTCTCAGCCATCTTCTGACCTCTCTCGGTGAGACCAATTTTTCAAGCACATTTTCTGTTCAGAATATATCTCACACCTTGATTTTAAACAACATTCTTCTTACTCAGACTATGGCAAATCTCTCAATCTCCAACCATACTCTGGGCAATGTGTCTGAAAGACAGCAGATGGTAATTCATGTTCTAAATGAAATGGCATCCTATCTTCCAAAGGATCAGAGAAATTACGTTGTACTTCTGCAACCAGTAATCTTGTCTGCCCTAAATAATATTTCCAGTACTGCTGAGATTCCACATCTTTTTGTCAACATCTCCAATCAAGTAACTGCCTATGTCTTTAACATATTGAATGTCACTGAAGAGACCTTGCCTGGTGACATTGCTGGAGCATTGCGTGTCATCTCTGAGCTGGTGGCTAACGATCTATGGAACAGCTTAATTACAAATTCATCTTCGATTAACCTACTTGATGTATTTAACTCCTTATACAAGATGGCCGCCTCATTGGCGCCTGTGCTTCCACCTGATGGAAGTCATTACATCAATGCATCCCTACTGGTTCTGAAGAATGAGGCAGTTCTTTTGAATAATACTAGTATGGCAGGGGGAATCCAGGAGGATTCCTCTGACATCATCTCCTCAGTTCAAGCCCTTTTGTCTGTGCTACCAATTGCTGGCAGCAATTTCAGTGATCTACAGCAAACTTTAGAGATGATCCTACAGGTTCTTTCTTCTAACCAAAGCTTCAGCTGGATGGCTGAAAATTTTACGTTTCACTCTGACTACCTGCTGGCCGCGGTAGGTATTTTGTTTTTAATGCTGATTTAAATACATCCATTTAAATATAATATTTATTTATTTACAATAAATCATTTATTGTGAGTTTGCATGAAAAAGCAACTCATTTCCTAAAGAGTCCTCGGTTTTCTGTTTTTACTATTTATCAAATATTTATCCTCTACTTGAAGCAAATACCATAGAAGTTTGACAGCCCTTGCCTCACCAGCAAGAAAGACCTATATACAGTGTAATGTCAGAAAGTGCCCTCCGTAGATTTGATAGTTATTCATCACTGAGCCATTGAGGCACTTTCAACACAGTGTTCAGCTGCAAATGGCTAGTCAGTTTTAAATTCTGTGGTTTCTCTTTACAGGTGTGTGGATTGGAAAGGATGGTATTAGTCGAGCAGGTGCTCCAGGACTTGTCTATCATGCCTGGGACGCTGTGTGAGACTGGTGCCACTGTTGTAAAGGCCCTCCAGACGATAAGCAGTGGCTTTACGGAATATAGCGCTTCCTTCTCTAGTGTGTTGTTTGACGTACTCATCGGAGACCCCAACAAATACCAAATCAGTAATAACTGGTAAGCAGCATCGGTCTCGTTGCAAGTTATTTGCCCAAAATGAATGAATATTTGTAGATACGATTTTTTTTGCCACATATTGTATCCTGACATATTCTGTGTTATTGTTTATATCTGTATTCATGTATCTGATTTATATCAGCACTGTAACTGCCTGTTGTTTTCCGGTTCTGTTTCCACGTTTCAGGATATCGTTTCTCTCTCAAAGTCTGGGCTTCAACATGAGTGCTATGATGTCATTCAACGTGACTGCCAGCCCTCAAGGTACAATGCTGTACCCTCTATCTAAGGCATGCTCTATATAGTATGAGGGTACCAGGTTATACACAGATTTTGTGTCACATGATACACATAAATGAATGGTTACCAAGCAAATTAATGTCATAGGGAGAGACCAATACAATGTAGTATGGCTAATGCAAGCAAATGGTTTTATTGAACGAAGATTCAAGGGACAAGGCCACTTTAAGAAAACTATGAAAAATCAATAAGCAAATTAAAGCCCCTAAAAAGTTTAAAAAACTAATTTAAAGTAATTATATGGAAAAGGCTTCCTTCCACATCCCCACCCTTTCTATCCGCCATGCTGACCCTCCAACTAGACTTAACCGTAGAGATGAGTAATCACCAAAACCCTACTGTGAGGTAATACTTTGTGTTCCTTAGATCATGAAGGCTAAGTGGTTACAGGTTGTTTGACAGTTAGAGAACATACACAATTACCAGCATACCTACATTTTTAGTTCTGGACTTCACACGTTTGTATTTGAATCTTTCTGTGAAAATAATTTGACATTGGCTTGACTGACTGACTTGCTGATTTCACACTCCGGTTAATGTCAAGAAAACCTGTTACTTGTGTTCTCCAAGCTCCAGTCAGAGTGTCTGACTTATTGACAAACCAAACTGCATTTGTGAATGACATACAACAATTCACCAGCATTTCTCCAGAAATCATCAACCTCTTAATGAATATAAGTCTGCCCAATGGAAGCTTACAGGTATAGTGACTTGCTCGTACTTGCATGCATTTAAAGAGGCAGTTACATTTTTGCAATGCGCTAAAATAATTCTTTGCTGTGTTTATTAGAATGGACTGATTTTTGGCTTAATAGGATTGTTATGCCCAAAAGTGCATATAATAATGCTAATATAGTACCACTGACAAATGAAATTCTGTGTTGTTTTCATGTGTACAATTTTAACACTAGTACTGTTACTTAATTCTTTCACTAAATCATGTTATCACTGTTTAGGACGTAATATTTTATAAACAAGGCCTTTTTCTTCACTGGTTAATTTTTTGTAGTGCATACCACGTTGATAATTACATGATGCAATGTCATATTAAGCGGGATTTATTTTCTGGTTTGTCTCTTCGATTTCTAAACAAGCATGTTCACATTCTTTTCTGGTATTGACCTTATCCACAGATTCTGACTTGGCTTACTAACTTGTACTA
This sequence comes from Gymnarchus niloticus, assembly GCA_009936485.2. NCBI lineage: Eukaryota > Metazoa > Chordata > Actinopteri > Osteoglossiformes > Gymnarchidae > Gymnarchus > Gymnarchus niloticus. The sequence continues at coordinate 6,681 of JAACJT020022575.1, read as the reverse complement.
CTGCAGTAATCCGTCGGCTGTGCAAAACCAGACTGAGTACTTAATCTTCAAGACTTTCTGTTCATTATCACCACAGGAGTGGTACAGCCTTGTGGTGATAGTAGCTCACTATGTCAGCATTGAGAATGTCATCTACAAGGTACACATCGCATTTCATCATTTCTTTTTTAATAAGTACTCCTTGTTGTTGCAATATTTTTTCTGCTGGAAGTTAAAAGATTGAAACCCAGATTGAAAGTTTGAAAATTGTATGGGTTTAAATCAGAAAGCTGCTGTCTGGAAAGTTCAGAGTAACTTTGTAGAGTAGGGGAGCAATAAATCACAGCAATGAAGTCCAGAAAAGTGACCAATACTTTTCATTCAGTCTAACTTCAAAAATAAATGAAAACCTAAAGCATGCTCATGTTTTACCTTTACCACACAATGATAAACCTGGATCACATCTTTGTTCTGGTATCAGCTGATACTGTCCAGTGATCTACGCAGTCCATTAAGCCTCCTTCTCGAGATTTTGAGTCTCATGATGAAGCTGATGAAGACGTTGCTGCCAGCCAGTGAATATCTTCTGGGGTACCTGACAACTGTCCAAAACCTTAATCTTACATCCAGCCGAGTGTTTTACAGTGTGAGTCTGCCTGCTTCATCGCCGCATCACTTGGTGAAGCTTTTCACACCGAAAAAATCAGAAACTGCCGTCTGTTTCTTATATTGGCTACTGCTTATTTTGGTCATTTTTCTATTTAATGTGGAACTTTTACACAGTCAGTTCACCAGCATTAGTTTTTATTCTGTGTCAGCTATTTAACTATGGCGTCACTTCAAACATTTGAATAGTGTATAAATTTTAATTATGTCTCTTTTTGTTCTTTTTAAGATTACCTGAACAAATTAAAATTCAGTACCACAAATCTATGCATCAGTTTAATGCTAGTTAACTAATTAAACCTGTACTCAAACTCAGTTATTACATTTATATTTATTTATTTGCCAAATGCTTTTGTCTAAAGCAACAACCAAGGGAGGCAGATATTATTGGTACCGCACACAGTGCAGTGTCATTTTATATTTTCTGCCTAGTTGCCTCATTTTCTTCAGTGCTGTCCAGTAACAGTCTTCTGTGTATCATTCCCCATGTCTCCTTACAGTTGATAATTGGCACACGATCCACCACGTCCAGCAGTGCCAACTTCACCACCATCTCCCAAGCCATGTGCTCCAATGGAATACTGTCGCTTTTTGGCCTATCCAGCCTGCCCACCGGCTCTAGCACAGATCCTTCCACTCAGGGAGACTCTAATATTGAGGAGCTCATGGACAAGTTTCAAATCCCACATGATGCCAGTATGACAAAAATCACAGTTACCTTTAATATGAATAACATTGTGTTTGAGATGGAAGTGAAAAATAATTCAGATTTTATGTTGATAATGAGGTCTCAATTGTTTCAGCTCCATTTTGCAAGAACTTATTCCTGGACATGGTGAACACCACAGTGGGCGCTGTTGCTTGGGCTTTCCTGAAGCCCATGCTGCTTGGAAAGGTCCTTTATACTCCTGACACACCTTTGACAAGGGACATCATCCAGAAGGTATCTGCACAAATGCATGGATTAAAAACAAGCCCTATCATAAAGAGAAATGTGTATTTCAAAAATGACAAATAAAACATTTTAAAATCTAAAAAATATTACAGTGGCACAGTGAGATTGTCGCCTCACGCCTCCAGAGTTGAAAGTTCAAATTTCTCCTCTGCTCTGTGTGTATGGAGTTTGCATGTTTTCCCTGTTCCACACAGCTTTGTTCCATTTACTCTGGTTTCCTCTTGTAGTGCAGTGGCATGCAGTTTGGCTAACTGCTGAATCTACAGTAAAATGTCTGTAGAGTATGGCTATATGAATGCGCCCTATGATAGACTGGCATCCTGTCCAATCTTGTGCCCTTTGCTGCTTAGGATAGGCTCCAACCCTCCATGATTCTAACCAGGATAAGTGCTTAGAGAATTGATAGAAAAATATTAAGTTGCATTTCCCATATTTGAATTATTTGTTCATTATTGAATTCATTTACAGTAAAAGCATCATTCATTGTTATTGCATCAGTATGATATTGATGCATCAGTGACAATTAGAAGATTTATAGCCTACTCTACATGCAGTACCTGTGGCACAGACATCTCCTGATCTGTTTGTTCATATTCAATAGCACCTCGTAAAGATTTTTTTCCTAAACAGTATAATTACTTATCTTGCAGTCAAATACCACATTGCAGCGGTTTGGAGATTTAAAGTCATATTCGCAAGACTGGCTTAAGTCTTCCTCCTATGTCATGAATTCAGCAGCACTTTTACAGAAGACTCTTCCTTTGCTGAACGTAAGCTATAAGTAGTAGATTTCAGCATTAAGTAAGACTGAATTAAGAATTAAGACTGAAATAGTCTACAAATCTCAAAAATAAAAAATATTTGCAATATACAGATTTGAACCTTGTCCATTTGCAATGTCTTACTCTCACCCTCTTAATAATATCTTAATTCTGATTGCGAGAATGTTTCTTCTACAGAACTCCCTCAGTAATCCATTCATCCAAAGATTCGTGAAGATACAGACAGGCATCAACGCCAGTCAGTTGAAGGACACAATTGAAAAATTTTGTAAGATCCAAAACTCTTGTCTTCTGTCCCATTAGTCATGCTTAGTTGTCACAGGAACTATTTCTAATTTCTCTTACATGACTTATCATGACCTCAAGAGTTACTTCATGCCATAAATGTATACCTCATAAATGTTTAATAAACAAGGAATTAACCAGCAATAATCACCAATATTTTTATACTTAAAATATACCCTACTTTTATATTCGTTTGCAAGATTCATTGGAGCGCTGGTATATAATGGCCGTATACAGGTACACGGTCATAAGATGTCCTTGAGTCAATCCTGTACAGGTAGTCGTCGACTTACGACCACATGCGGTTCTGACAGACTGGTTGTAAGACGAACTGGACATAAGACGAACCAGCATATTCGAACGGTCAGGCGGAGCAGCGGTAGCGCAGCTGCTACGTAGTCAGGAATTCACAGGTTCGTGTTCCGTGTCGTCCCTGCGAGGAGTTCGCAAAGCGCTATATAAATGTAAAGAATTATTATTAAACCATTTTGTTATTTTTACAACCTTTTTATCAATTTTCTTTAGACATTGTGAAGATATTTTTATTATTACAGTACTGTAGACATTTTTACTGTTACTGTTTACATGTTCCTCTTAGTGGACATGTTTAGGGATTTTGAAAAAAATGCTAAATGTAACTGAATGTAGCGAAACTGCTGCAGGAAATAAACAGATCACGCCGAATGACGCCAACTAGAGATACAGCACGTGTACAGCAATAAGAAGAAGAGAGCTAGCATGGTGAAATCTGCCGTTTGTCCGTGAGACGCGACAGCGGTTGTAAGTCGAATGGTCGTAAGTTGACAACTACCTGTATAGCCTAAGGTACAAGGCTCAGGTGCATCCTGAATGGGATGACAGTCGATGTCAAGTGACATACACACGTACAAGCAATCATACACTTTGAGCAATTTAGAGGTGCCAGTTAGCCTGATGGCATGTTCTGGGACTGTGGGGGGAAGCAGACTACACACGTGTAAGCATGTAAACTCTACACACACAGAGCAGAGGAGGGATTAGAATCCCTGACCCTGGTGCATGTGTGGTGTTTACATCTTCTCACTGTGTTTGCTTCAGTATTGACTGGTAATGACCTGTCCATGGTACCACCTGCCCTGTGATAGACTGGCATCCTGTCCAGGGTGCCGACACTGGCATCCTGTCCAGGGTTCTGCGTGCCCTGTGATAGACTGGCATCCTGTCCGGGGTGCCACCTGCCCTGTGATAGACCGGCATCCTGTCCATGGTGCCGCCTGCCCTGTGATAGACTGGCATCCTGTCCAGGGTGCCACCTGCCCTGTGATAGACTGGCATTCTGTCCATGGTGCCGCCTGCCCTGTGATAGACTGGCATCCTGTCCAGGGTGCCACCTGCCCTGTGATAGACCGGCATCCTGTCCATGGTGCCGCCTGCCCATAACCACTCTACTATCTGCTATAGATTCCAGGTTCAATGTAATCCTGTACTGCACACATGGTTATAGAATATGGAAAGATGTAGAATTGTTGGAGTGCATTATTTCTTATCCGTTTTATTCTTAAAATCAATGGCAATTTAACAAAGTATGCATAATAATCTCCTTCACTTATCATGTTTGTCTTTCCACAGCAAACATTACTTATCTTCTGATGATGAACAAAGCAGTGATCCAGCAAATTTCCACCTTATCCTCACTGATGATTAATGTCTCCTCCTGTGTGAACTTTGACCGTTTTCAAGCTGTCAACTCTACTAATGAGCTCAATTCATGGGCTATGAACCTAACTGGAACCCGTGACCTCTATGCCAGTAAGCCCACAGAAAAAATCTTTAGCTCTGTAAAATAATAGATGGGGTCTTTAGACAGTAATATTCTAATTTGGGTCAAAAATACGCATTTGCACAAGCAAGCAGGTGTACAAGTGTTCCGAATAAAGTGGCTAGTGAGTACATGTATCTGATCTACTGAACCTGACTTGAATAATCTTAATCTGAATAAATCTGAATAAATCTGTTTCTTCTCAGGTATCATATTCAAGCTGCCAAAGGGCAACTCTTCTTCCTCTCGGAACAAAAGGGATGCCGCCCCGAACACCCTCCCTCGCAAAGTGGAATACACCATACGGATGAACATTGATAACGTCATGCGCACTGACCAAATAAGCAACCTCATCTGGGTGAAGAGCCCCTACATCTCACCCACCAAGACCCAGCTCTACAACAGGGGCTTTGTGTACCTTCAGGAGAGCATCGAGAGAGCCATCATTGAGATGCAGACAGGCAGCAGTGTGCAGGAGCCCGCTGTGCAGCTGCAGGCTTTCCCCTACCCATGCTACCTCAAGGATAAGTAGGCACCTTTGATTCATATAGAAACTGAACATATACACATGCACAGTCACGCATTTTCTCAAAATTGAATGGCCTGTCAGGGATGAGTAAATGTTTTATCCTAATGCAATCACAAAAACATTTGTATACCTTTTTGATGCCTATCAGATCTTCATTCAACACTGACTTCCGGTCTTGGTTGCCTGAGGTGTACCTGACAAGCACTGCCCCGTCCAATACGTTCTTTGTGCAAAAAACGAAAAGCCTTTCCTGTAATTCTTTCATATTTTAAACAAAAATTCATTAAATTTTGTCTGGTCTTTATATGAATGCACACGTTTGAATGAATATACACCATGCAAAGTAAAGCAAACAATACTTGTTTTAAATTTCTCCCCTATTTGTAATTACTGTAGTGTTTGATGATTATTCCTGTTATTTTTCCAGTTTAATTTTCCTAATGAGTTGTCTTCCTTCTTCAGGTACCTCAACGGCATGTCCTTTGCCTTTCCTCTGGCCCTTGTGATTGCCTGGGTCCTCTTTGTTGCCAATTTCGTCAAGAGGCTTGTCCATGAGAGGGAACTCAAGCTACATGAGGTTAATTGCATACCAGTTAGGATTGGTGTTGGTTCAGCCATTTGAACTAATTATTAAGGCTGTTGGAAAATATGTATTGTTGATTTTTACTGTAGGACTGCCTTACATAATTCCCAAAAGTGTCACAAGATTTAGAAGGGCTTATGCAAATAAAGTGCATAAATCAGATACGATCATCAATTAGTGTAAAGACTGTACCAATTATTTGTAAATAAAACTTTGGATCAGTTTTGCCTTAATTGGCTGTAATGTAATGAGTTTACAGGGAGTATGAATCGGAAAATATTAGTGATGAGACAAATGAAGCTTTAAAACTCATGGTGGGTGGGAGTATCCTGAACTAACTAATCAATGCTGGCTCAAACCCCTTCTCTTTGGTTACAGTGTTGTTTTAATTCGGGTGGAGCTAGCATTGGTTTGGGATACTTCCTCCCACCATGCGTTTTGAAGCCTTATTTGTCCCACCGCCAAAAAAAATGTTAATTACTACCTGTTTACTAAATAAGTAAACAAAACCTACCTCAGTCACTTTCCCCCATCTTCTTTACAGTACATGAAAATGATGGGAGTGAGTCCAGTCAGCCACTTCTTTGCTTGGTTCCTGGAGAGCTCAGCCTTTTTGCTAGTGACCATCATCCTCCTCACCATCATACTGAAGTGTGGTCAGGTGCTGGCCAATAGTGATGGCTTCTTACTCTTTCTCTACCTTTGCGATTATGGCTTTGCTATACTGGCCATCAGCTTTCTTGTCAGCACGTTCTTTGACCAGACCAACATCGCTGGACTCAGCGGCAGCCTGATCTACATCATCTGCTTCTTCCCCTTTATCGTCATTATGTCCATGGAGCCCTCGCTCTCCTTTTCCGCAAAGAATGCCCTGGTGAGATCTGTAAACATAAGCATAGCGATCAATTGTATTTCAGTCTAGAAGCCGATTTAGTTAAAAAAAAAAATGCCCATGTTCTTTTGGAATATTGATATTACCAGTCCATATGTCTTGTGTCTAGCATGGAACAGGTAGCTTCACTATACTTTCAATTCAATTTTCAATTCAATTTTATTTATATAGCGCTTTTAACACGGAGCGCGGTCACAAAGCGCTTTACATAG
>JAACJT020022574.1:16198-35476 GCA_009936485.2 Gymnarchus niloticus | reverse complement strand
GGGGGGGGGGAGGGGCGGAGACGGGGGGGGGCGGGGCGGGGGGGGGCGGGGGGTGGGGGGAAGCGGGGGGGCGGGGGGGGGGGTGGGCGGGGGGGGGGGGGGGGAGGGGGGGGGTGGGGACGGGGGGGGGAGGGGCTGTGGTGGGGGGGGGGGGGGGGGGGGGTGCATGCCAGAGGAGTATTGAGAGTGGCATTCCAGTGGGAATGGCCTTCCTATACATTCCATCTCCTCCGTCTTACACGCCAGACAAAAGATTTATTTATAATTATACGCCCTCCAGAGGAGACCAGCAGCATTCCACAAAGAAGCACGCACATCCTGAGAGAAGCCAAGCCATCCACGTGCTGCCCCACAGGTCTGACCAATCACAGCAGAGGCTGCTTTGACTGACATCTATCTGCACAAATGGGCAAAATAATAAACTCCATGGCAACTGCCAGTTACCCCATCTAAGGACTTTGGTAAGCAAGTAAAGAAAACCACTCAGCCCAAGACGAGGAAAGCCAGCTGCTCCTTTCTTCATTTTAAGCGTTTAATTAAAGATAAATGTATTGCTGACATTCAGAAAGTGAACGTTTTCCGATTTTTGTCTAAACAGCCGTATTTCAGCACTGCCTGATAAATTACGCCAAGTCGTACTAGCCGTGACGGAGTACGGCAGTTATTCACCACCAAGGGCACGACGCTATTCCGAGAAACACTGAAAGTGAAGGCACAGCCCCCGCCTCCACCGCTTCTGTCAACCTAGCAGTTCCCATAGCAACGAGGATATCGTTTCACCCCTGAAAGGGTTACGGCGGCGTGGCGGATGCCGGCTTTGCTCAAACCTCCTGTCGAAGAACAGAGCAATCACTTTAAAAAGCCTGTCTCATCCGATGTGTTTCTGGAGAGCTTTCATGACTTACAACCTGCTGCTCAAGTTTGAGGAGCACACACACACACACACACACACACACACACACACACACACACACACACACACACAGAAACACGAGTGTTATACACAAAAGGAAACAAGATAAAAAAAAGAACCTTCTCAAGCTTCATTATAGCTCCCAGCTGCCCGAGCTGGGACAGGCCGAAGCATTACCGTGGCGACAAGAGGGAGCCTCCCACGAGGCTCTCAGGAAGCAGGAACCTTCACGCTGGCTCAGAGCCCCCCCACCCCCACCTGGTGCCCGCCGCACGCCCAGGCAGCACCAAGTCAGTGGCAACCGCAGAGGTGGTAGACGACGTAACCAAGGTTTCCAAAAGGTACGGGGAAATGCCCAGCAGTTAACACAAAGACACGACGGCAAATTAAAATGACGCACGACTGTGTGTGGTGTTTCTGAGGGACCGGATAGGTGTGATGGTGAGCTTGTTCACACAGGAGTCAAAGGGCTCCGGTGCCACAGACTTGACAAGCAAAATCCGGCCTGTTAGCATTCCTGAGTCCAGACACAGCTAGCAAGTAGGACATCCACCCAGAGAAGCGTTGACTGAATCCGACTGGACCCACTCGGAGGTCTGGCTGCAACAGTGCAGATGAACCTTATCTGTCTGGAGAGATTTCTTTACCTCCATCCATCACCTCCATTATGCTGCCTGAGATTTACTGCAAAATGCATCAGCCCCACTTTAAATTGTTCACGATACACACCTTTGGCATACAATTGAAAGGAAAGAGTCACTTTCTGTTTAAGCGATTTAGAAAAGTGGCAGGAAAGTTTTGTATTTAGACGTAATGATGAAAAAACCATCTCAGGAGGTTCAGAGTGCTTCCACTTTAAGGACCGCGACGAGTTTTTCTGACGACATCCCGAGGGACCGGAGGTATATGGAGGGATGGAGCTGTGGGACAGGTGACTGTGCAGCTGTAACAGCTGTAATGCGCAAGCAGCTTCACATGAGGTTAAAGCAAAACTGCAGAATGCAGCCAGGAAGTATCACAGGGTCCCGTATGCACAGATATGCAGAAGTTCATGCAAAAATGGCACGAGTCCTTGATTCATGCTGCTCTCACTAACCAGTAAGAAGTTCATCCTGCAGAGGCTTAGAGACGCACCCACCCCGGCTTCATCTCTTCATCCCTCCCATCTCCATGGCCACGAATTTTCAGGTACTTCCAACCCTCGGGGTTAAAGCCTCCACAGCCCTCTGTAAGCCTACCCCAGCCTCGGACCCCCTACCGACCCCCCGTCTCCACGAGTGCTGCGTGAACACCCGTGATGATAAGGATCTAAGACCCGAGGGGGAAAACAAGACCCCGGGGAGGCCGAGTTTGGCCTACATCATCGCTGCCCATCATTGAGGCATTCCTTGGTGCTCCCAGGAGCAGGGGCTTTCCCCCTTCGTCATGCTAGAACACGCAGTAACTTTGGGTGGTCTGAAATGTGCATTTCTTCTGCTCTGTTTTTCTTTTTTGAGACAATGGCAGAGTCACGGAATCCCGTTGGCATGACGCAGGTCAGGAGGTGTGGGGGGATCATGGATGTGGACTTAACGGCTCTCTTAACAAAGGGCTGACGCTGTTTACTACACTGGGGTCATCTGAGAACAAAGAGCAAAAGGGAACGGGGGTAGGGATGTGGATCTGGGTGGGGGGGTCGGGGGTCCAGACAGATGGAGCCAGCATTCTTCTGTAAATCCCCTCTCTGTCGCTGGACTCCAATTAATCACGTTCCTAAGGAGCCGTGGCCGCCCTGAATCAGCGCACCACTTCACCCAACACATTCCTGCACACGGCCAGACCCCTCAGCTTACCAACGTTCCCAAGGGTTCGGCAGTGAGCTCCACTACTGGTACAGGAAAGCTACCGGCGGCGTTCTGGTTTCATTAGGGGGAATCGCTCTGACGCAGGGGAGGGGCACCTTTATTGTGTGGGGCCCCCGCGGCTCAGCTGAGGCTAACAACACGATGAAATGTGTTAGACGAGAGCATTGGTGTCCCGCAGATTAAGAAATAGAATTAAAGAGTCATAAATAGGAAAAAGTACATAGATATACATGATGATTGTAAGTCCTAGTAATTGCACGTTGGGGGGAAGACAAGTGTAAATGACGGTATCACACACTGGAGTAAAGTAACGTGATTTCACACATCAAAGTAAACTGACAGTGCATGTAGCAATATAGTCTATGAAAGTATTGTACGCTTCCCTTAGTGGCGAGTGTATTTTCAGTACAGACCACCAGTCAAGGTTAATGGTGTGTATGCAGCAGACGGTCAGCAGTACAGATGGAGTAAACAGAGGTTGTGGTACATTGAGAAACAGTGTAATGTGGGGTGTTTAGGTGTTAGAGTTGAGGAGTCTGATGGCCTGACAGTAAAAACTGTTCTTGAGTAAAATGTGAGAACGTGTTCACTAGTAAATGTGGAAAACTTGCTCATAGGACGTACTTCAATATGAAGGGAACTATACATATTTAAAAAGTGATGACACTAACTGGGCAAGCAGACTAGGGGTCGGAACACACGTGGTGACTGGTCAGGGCCAGTGTGTGCGGAGAGCAGGGCTGTGAGTCGGCCAATACGAGAGGAGAGGGGCGTTCGCTCGGGACGACAGCGTGTGCACTGGAGAAAAACACCGAGACTCAGCTGGGAGACCCAGGAAGGGGAGCGAGGGGAGCGGAAAGGAAAATAACACAGTCTGTGGAAAAAAAAACGCCGAATCGATGAAAAGAAAGTCATACATGTGAGCGAAAGGGGAAGTGCAGTGGCTCGTCCCACACCGCTGCGTCAGAGCGAAGTCGGCGGCCGTCAATGACAGGAAATGCAAGGGCAGAAACAGGACCTGAAACAGCCTGAAGGGATGAAAAGGAAAACGTGAGCGGGCTGCTGTATCTCGGTCTAAGGAAGGCCCCCCAGCAGGGAATTTCCACCAAGATCAGAAAGTGACACACTCCGAAAGCGTGGGCAGACAGCCACAGCTGGGCTGTGGAGCACGCTCCAAACCTCGCTTTAACGCAGTGGAGCACCCTGTAAACCTTGCTATAACGCAGTGGAGCACGCTCCAAACCGCGCTTTAACGCAGTGGAGCAACCTGTAAACCTTGCTATAACGCAGTGGAGCACGCTCCAAACCGCGCTTTAACGCAGTGGAGCAACCTGTAAACCTCACTTTAACGCAGTGGAGCACCCTGTAAACCTCGCTTTAACGCGGTGGAGCACCCTCTAAACCTCGCTTTAACACAGTGGAGCACGCTCCAAACCTCACTTTAACGCAGTGGAGCACCCTCTAAACCTCACTTTAACGCAGTGGAGCACCCTCTAAACCTCACTTTAACGCAGTGGAGCACCCTGTAAACCTCGCTTTAACGCAGTGGAGCACCCTCTAAACCTCACTTTAACGCAGTGGAGCACCCTGTAAACCTTGCTTTAACGCGGTGGAGCACCCTCTAAACCTCGCTTTAACACAGTGGAGCACCCTCTAAACCTCACTTTAACGCAGTGGAGCACGCTCCAAACCTCACTTTAACGCGGTGGAGCACCCTCTAAACCTCGCTTTAACGCAGTGGAGCACCCTGTAAACCTCGCTTTAACGCGGTGGAGCACCCTCTAAACCTCGCTTTAACACAGTGGAGCACCCTCTAAACCTCGTTTTAACGTATTCCCCTCCCCCTGCCTCACAGGCTGTTGGGGGGGGGGGGCTAAAATGGGAATTATTCAGCTACAGACACTGCAGCCTGCCTCCAGAATAATGTGACTGGGTCCATCAGCCCCTGACTCAACTGGTTACTGTGTGAGAACACTGGGGTCTACGTCTACCTCGGTCAAGTTCACGGACCTGCACACGACTGCATGCTGCTTCTGCGTGTCAATCTTGCTGTCCGTTTTGAAGTGTTTCACATCATTTTTGATTAGTAACCACGCCCTCTCTTTACGGAATTCTCCTTCTTCACCGCTGCGGCCCGTTTGTCGATTTCCTGCTCCCCATCTTAAGGCTGCAGAATTCCAAGGAGATCAAACTCTCCTGTTTCTGCGGTGACAGAACACAGACCCAGTTGGCCCCAGTACACCATGTTCCCTCTGAGCCACGCCAACACACTAATTGGTCATTTTTCTACTTTCGGGGAACCTGGCCTGATCTGACAGAGGAATTAACGGCCACCCCCAATAATTTTTTAATGGTCTGATTATAGTGGTTCTGACTGCTTGTTTCCATTTAATAAAATAGTGATTACAATACGAAACTTTTCTGCATAGATATATGGATCAAAGGTACGATCGCTCTACGATTTACTCTCTATACAATTCGATGATGCTAGTAATTCAACGCAGAAGATTTGTATATCCATCAGGACAAAACAAACACATGAAACTGTTTACTTGACTGCAAACATAATAGAATTTGGGATCAGAATTCACAGAAATGCCTCTATGTTTTTCTTTTTTATAAATCTGAAACAAACAAAACTGTCTTACTTGGTCGTTTGTAAGTGAAGTTCTGTCCACTGTGTGAACAGTTATTTTAGGACGGCAAACATAACGACAGTTTGTTTACAATGGTAAACAAACAGTTGAGCTGAAAAGCTGACACCTTCACGAAACTGAAAACCTCTCCATCTGTTCCCTAGCAACGTCAGCAACTGTTTGGTCACTAAACAACATACTCATTATTTGAGACAGCTACTGAGGTTTAACTGATAGGAAAATCACGTGTAAAAATAAGACATTTCCGGAAAGTAATATGAGCCACAAAAGTGAAACAGGTCACCACCTCATAAGACACTCAGCTTCTGTGAGAGGGGCGGGGCCTATTGGAGCTCCAATGAGATTGCATGTAGCTTAGATGGCCGTGGTTCCCCCATTCGATTCAGTTCCTCATCAGCTACACCTTCAGGCTGAGGAAGTCGTGGTAGCGCTTGGGGGGGGGGTGATACTTTTGGGGTTCCCCAGAGGTGCAACCTGGGAACTCCCCATCGTGCCTGGGCAAAGAAACATGTTTCTCTGCGGTGCACAGAAACCACATGACAGCACGCGGGTGCAAGGGAAGACCAGTTACCTTCACAGGATTGGACGAAGTGGTTAACCGCTGTCATCATAAGCACCCATCGTCATCCATGTAGCATCCATGCTGAGGGGCCGACTGCAGGTTACACATCAAGACTAATACTACTGTATTCCCCTGTAACAGAAACCCCTGAGATGCCCAAAGAACACTACACCCCCTGCCTTAAATGGCCATGCCTATTACTCACAGATCAAGGAAGAGGAGCCCAGGCCCTCGATGACATGCGAGAAATTAAAGTACAGTGTTTCCAGCGCCACCCAGCCCTCTGCTGCTGTCTACTCACGCCGGGGCTTGGATAACAGATGACAAGCCTGCTGTCCCAAAGGCATTTACAAGCTGAAGAACTCTCACGCAAGGGTATGCATAGAACCCTGCACTTGAAAACAGTGACACCAAAATCCACACGTTCCCCAAAACGTTCACGAGCTCTGCTTGCTCAGATGACCTGAGCACAGTGCACCTCCTAAGACGAAATGGGCTTTTAGGGAAAACTGCGCTCCATCCTCGATGTGGCATCTCTTACGAGAGTTAGGCCAAATCCTAATCTGAACACCCTGGTAATGGTTTACTGGGTACCGAATGATTCCCAGCTACAAACACTTAAACAAACCAAGAAGACAAACAACCCGCGACATAACTCAGATGCTTTATGGAAAACAAAGAAATGCTGACAGCTCTTTGTCCTCAGAGGCCCCTGTCCTCCCTGGGCCTGCACCAAAAACAGCACATATCCATTTCTGATGAAGGGGTCTCTCCTGAACGCTGCTACAAAACAACACAAAAAAACAACATTTACTGGTGACCACTGCTGAACATGGTGGGAGCACCCTGCCAGAATCGGATCTGAGTGTAAAATTATCAACCAAACACAACCGTAGCAGAATCTAGAGGAATGCGTGCTGGTTACTGGTTTTTCTAACCTTACTCAGCATTTCATTTTCTAGGGAAGTGGGTCAGTTTTGTTCTTTTACGGGAATTGCAGCGTTTCTGTGAGGAGGACAAACAGAAGGTAGACTAAAGAAGGAGGGACTGGGGAGGATTTGTCTGTGATGTGGATTTGGAACAAAATTCGAAGGAATAACACACATGAGCTTTCCTCACTTAATTTTGAAGCTCTTACTCCCTCCCCAGCCAGACAAATCTGTTCCTCTCATTCTGCACCCCTCTTGCGTTTTCTGCCCAGGAGACCAAAAAAATAAAATTGAACATCCACACTCTAGCTATGACAGAGGCTGCAGGACTGACCAAAAGGGCTCGTTCTCCTCTTTGCCCATTCTTAAACCTCTAAACTGAGCTTTTCATTGATAACATCGCATAGCAAAACCAAATTAAAGAAAATAAAACTGGCGTTTCTACCAAAAATTGGGAATCTGTTAACCCATAATTGACCTCCTGCAGATCAGATCCTGGGTTAAATGGTGAATAGAGTACAAGACAATAAAGTTCAATAAAGTTCAAAAATGTTCTAATTCCCTGGACAATGCCAAAGACAAAACAAAGCATCTTGCCAAACTGCTGGAATCCCAATTGCACAGATGCGGAAATGGGAGGCCATTGGCTTCAATTACCCAACCCTCTGACCCAAAGTGGCTCTCACAGGTCAAACAAACAACGATACTCACCGAAGACAAAACCTCCCATTCAGAAGATGCTAGTCCACCTTCACACCAGCAGGGTGGCGCAGTAGATATCCTTTTCGTATCGATATCCATATTGCACCCAGTTAGATTTAAAGGCACCCATGTCAGCCTCTATAAAGGGACTCATACCATCAACACCTTATTCATAGGTAATGCCTCAGAGGATTGAAGATGTGCTGTACACCTCATGACATCGTTGATGAGACATAAGTCACCTAGCAGCCCTCTCCAGTTCCCAGGGATACCCGTAAATAAGTCCCCCAAACAGGGAATCAGTGGGCCGTACCCGGGCCGCTCCTGGAACCCTGCTTTGCCCCACTACTCAGGACCGCACGCCCGCCTTCTCTGCTATGAGTCATTAGTTTGCTTCTCAACTAAGGACTGAGTCACCGATTTACCCGCGAGTCAGGACACAATGATTTGCCCCATAGGTGGGGCAGAATCACCATTTTGCCTCTCTATTCAGGACTGAATCACTGATTAGCTCTTCTATTCAAGAGTGGGCCACTGAAATTAACCCCCCCCCCCCAAAAGCTAGCCACAGCAGGAGACACGGTGATACGGTTCCCATTCTTCAAAACCACAGCCCATTAAAAACCGAGTCCTTCAGTCTGGGTAACTACAGATGTTTTAGCCAGGAAAACGGAACAAAAACAGCACAACACAGAGATTCAGAAAATAGATCAAATATGGATGCAGTCAGCATAACTTCCCCTCACCAAACAGGCTTCTATATGCTACCTCTTCTGTGTGCCCGGGGGGGGACCGGTATATAAACAAATATCTTCATATCATTGTTTACACTAAATTGGTTCTGACTGGAACCTTATCCTTCGCTAGCGGGCAGCAAAATACAGTCAGTAGCAGGTCATGCAGTCAGTCCCGCTGAAAAAGACCTGAAGTGGAGATATTAGATAGCTCCAAAGTAGGAGTCAAGGCCCCCTGGGATCCATCCTGTATCCTGGGATTCCCCTACACTACAAATATAGACACACTGCCATTGATAATAATGGTGAGCAGGGGCTTCAGAGCCAGCTCAGAACCTCTAAGCGAGACGGGAGATTAGCCTTAATTAGCTAATTGGGTTCTGGAACGGAGGACTACATTTCAGAGAGAGGTTTAGCAAAGAAAAACGCAAAGCTGCTCCACACTGGCTTGGGACCCACGGAGGAAACGTATTTTCTCTGACAGATCACCGTCTCCAATGCTTCTCATTTCAGAAGCATGCCACTCACACAGGAAATCACTGAAAACTTTCCAAATGCCAACCTGTTTTTGCAAAGCTAAATTTAGTGTCTTTTGTAGTAGGAGGGGCAACTTCAGTGGATCGGCCCCCTGACGGTCCTTTTTCGAAGAGCCAGTGCGTGTCATTTGAATATTCGTGGAAATAAAAATGATTATGCAATCAAAGCCGATTACTGAACCGTTAACCGTTAATTACTGAACAGCTAAACAAGGGGAGACACATCCAGCTACAGAAAACAGAGGTTCTCCAGCAAAGGTAACTTCAGGAGATATGAGTTGGACCACAGAAGTATACAGAGACTAGCACTGGGACAAATGAGGCTTCATCACTCAGGGAGTATCCTGAACTACCAGTCAACGTTGGCTCTAAATGAGGCTTCAAAACCCGTGGTGGCTGGGAGGATCTCAAACTTGGTCGTTCGGAATACTCACACCCACCTCGGATTTTATAGTCTCACTTTTCCGATCACTAACAGAACCACCACACTTCAAGGGTATGGTTCAAAGTATGTAAGGGTAATGGAGAGCTGTGAAAGGGTAAAAGCTAGGGACAGCACCCTGAGATCACTAACTCTTGAGGAAGGCCTCAGTAACACAGCTATCTGTTTAAATGTGCAGAATTGTAAGCTATGTTGTTCTAGGCAGTCAAACCCTTGAAGAGGAATTTCGAAAAACATCCAATTGAGGGATGAGGACGGACGCCGACGGGAGCTCATAAGAACCTCGAGGCACTGCGCAGTCTAACAGCCTGAAGGTTACTGGAGCGCATTAAAGGCGGGACCCATGAAGCAGCAGAAATTTACATTTAATAACGCGGCGTTATCGCGTTTGCATGTATCCGGTGGGAGAGCGGGCATTTCAGCAAAAGTAAAGGGACTTGGACGCGAATGATGATGATAAAAATAATAATAATGCAATAATAATGATAATAATAATAACAATGCAATAATAATGATAATAATAATGATAATAATAATAGCAATAATAATGCAACAATAATAATGCAATAATAACGATAATAATAATAGCAATAATAATAATAATGCAATAATAATGATAATAATAATAGCAATAATAATGCAATAATAATAATAATGATGCAACAATAGTAATGATAATAACACAATAATAATAATAATAGACCAAAAACAGTTACATACAATAAATGCAATAAACCTAGATAGTTAAATATGAGGTATTTATTTGTATCTAGTCAGTCACGATTTTAATGCATGCATCTTCAACGTGTCGATGGCCACTTCCACCAGCACACCACTCAAGTGCACTCGAAATCAAGGTGACGAAAGGTGCCTTTGTTTCAAAGCATAAATTCAATATCGATCACGCTTGACATTGTCACGAACGGGCGTGCAAGACAATGATATAATGATAGGTCCCTGTTATAAAAAGCCCTCTGCGATATGCTGAGCTTATTTCTGAGGGCCAGAGTAAAGAATAGATAAGAGTTCATGGGTGTGTAACGTCCAAGCCGATGATGGTTACACAGTGGTTACAGATGTGATGTTCATCCTGACCTCAGCCTGCCCAGTGCCGGTCTTACCTCTAAGAGAGGCAGGTCGGGGTCCAGCTGCGTGAAGCTGTTCAGAACCACCGGACCGGCGTCTCCGCCAACCTCCAGCTTCACCGCGTCCCAGATGCTGCGGATCCTCCAGGCGCTCGCATCAAACATGACATCCAGGCACCCCGACCTGAAGCTCTGCGGATCGGGCTGCCCTCCGTTTAAGTAAACCATCGGTACCGGGGGGTTCTTTTAATACAAGCGGCGTGACGAGAGAAGCCCGAAGACGCCGCTCTCCGCCATGTTCCTGGAAAGGTCTTTCTGATGGCACTTCTCCGTCACCAGCCGCTGTAGTCCCGCTGGCCCCGAATGGACCGCACTGTCACGCGCCGCCTCGGAAAACCCCCAGGCGCTCGGGCTTCCCCCCCCTCCCTCGGTGCCTCCGAGGCCCCGCCCCCATTACGTCACTCTCGCGGCGGCTCGGTCCGCGGAGGCACGCGCCGAGCGTGGAAACGGCCGGAGCGACGCGTGAGAGAAGCGAGCGGAATTCGCATTCACGCCTATTCTGCCGCACTCTTCTTTATATGAAATACCGGCCAGCCGCTTTAGCGTTGTTATTTTTATTTAAGCGTTATTTATTTATCTTATTTATCACAGGTATGCCAGGTTCTCGCTTTAATTGCACGGAAATGTCGCGTTTCACAGGGTGCCAGCCTCTCGAAGCCCCTTCTAAGGCTCTATCTGCTCACACGGCAGTGTTTTCCCGCTCCACTTTCCACACATGGTTCGCGTTAAGCGTGGGCTCGACGCCTCAGCTCACTGCCAGGAAGGCAGAGGAATGTGGGCCAGGGGGTCTTAATGAGGAGGAGGAGGGCGGCGGGCTTCGGCTGTCTTATCGTGGAAGCAGCAATGGAAAAGCGTACGCTGTTATTAGCGAAGGATGACTAACGACACAACGACCTCAGCACAGCTTTGACTTCACATGCTGATATGTCACTACAACAACAGAAGAATCCAGATTGCTCCCATTTGTTTCCAGTCTTACCCACTGCCTGCTTTGATGATGCGAAGCATATTAGGCAAAATCGGGCCACACGTTGTGTCGTTTCTGTGGAGCCGCACCTATTAGTCTCGTTTAGTGTGACAGTGAGGAGTCGCCCGTCGGCCTGTCTGTCTACACATCAGAGTGTCCACACATCACGGTCTGGCAGCAGCCTCGGTGTCAAGGACGAGCTGTGGCCTTTCGGCTTGGTCTGGAAGAAGAACTTTTACCTATCCATCCATCCATCCAGCCTGTTATCCTGACCAGGGTCCAGCCGAACAGTTTTATTATTATTATTATTATTATTATTATAGACGGAGCTTTCCCGCATCGTTACACTATTTATTGTAAAGACTTGATGATAAAACTATTATTATTATTATTATTATTATTATTATTATTATTGTCCAGCTCTGTAAAAATCCACCTTGGATGTAGGAATAGAGTGAAGAAATTTATTTTTAAAATATCTTTCCGGCACAAAGGAATTGTCTGAAGATTATTCTAAAGGATTCCAGCTCTCCTAAAACAAAACGCTTCTCCTAATTTCTGGACGATCTTTACTGTCCGCATTCACACACGCTGACGATCAAATGACACGAATGAAGTCACTAAGCTTCGCTTTTCAACCGACATCAAAACGTAGGAAACAAGCCCCTGTGAGCGGGGGGGGGGCAGCCTGGGTAATACAGAAAGCAGACCTCTCATTGAGAATGAACACAACCCAAGGTTTTCCGCAGGGAGTGAAACGGCTCTCAGAAAAGCCTGTGATGCAACGCATGTTGGGGCGATGAGATTCCGGGAACCACAATAAAGGTGATGGTAATAAAGGTGATGGTAAGAAAGGCTCTTCCTCAAAGAGCTTTCTCATTGCATAACCGTGAGTAATGTGACTCACAATAGTATTATTACCAGATCTGAGCTCCTAATCCGACCGCAGCATTGAGATTAAAAATAACTGCATTGACAGGAGGAGAACGACAGAGGGGGGAGTCATTAAAAGCAGCCGCAGGAGATCATAGCAGAGTTCACAAAGAGGGTGACGTCCCCCAAAAGAAAGGAAGGAGCTGCGTCGCAGGATTTAATGCCGAAATTTACATTTCATGCACATTAAGTGCGAAGCAGACGTTGCGGTGCTGATGGAGCTCTTGCAGAGAAGTGTGACGCTCTGTGCGCAGCCTGGAACCATCAGGGCTGACGAAGCTCAGCTGCAAGTGAAGAGCTGGCAAAGACTAGTTTGCAAAATCCTGTGCCACCCGGGATAGGCTGCAGGCACCCCGCGATCAGGTTTACGGAAAGGCGGCTGGAAGAGGAGTGGATGTGCTGCCCTTTCTTGTATGACATCGCATTTCCTTGCATGTCACAGCTGTATTTTGAATTAAAATGCTTATGCAGCCGTGACTGAGAATTGAAAGACCAGCTGACTACAATTTACATGTCATACAAAGTGGTCAAAATGTACATGAATGTAATTTGAATTTTACTACATGTTAGCTTGTAAATAAATGCATTGGATGTTTCAGCAGACGGAATCAGGTGACCACAGGTCTGTGCAGACGGAATCAGGTGACCACAGGTCTGTCCTGATGTCGATATTAGCAACCTCGATATAAAACATTAAGCTAAAACTTCCAGGCAACCATGAACACAAATGGAATGAAAACGTGGTCTTGTAGGAGGAGAGCTTCTTTAACGTAGCGAAGGTGCCTCAACACTGCCTCCTATTGGTCAACTTGTATACCTCGGTGAATTTCACGAGCGCTTCTTTGCGCAGTTTCCTGACTCACGCCTCATGCAAATGGCGCTCCTTTGTTCTGTGTTTATCAGAGTTCGCCCTGTTGCCCTTGTCTGCTTTTTGAAGACTTCAACATGCCAGCATGGGCAGAATTATGTTCCCATCCTTCCAGAACACAACTGGGTGAAATCATCAGCAGTTATAATCTCATGTCAAAAATGTTGTGTATGAAAAATGTTTAAATGTGAATCACACCCACAGATTCTTGCTCCTCTGTGTGCCTAACTTTACATCCGTTTGCACACGCCCTTTGCGTGTCCATAAACAATGGACGACCTGTGGTCTGTGCCCTGACGACCTGTGGTCTGTCTCTGATCTTTGCTTTAAACGACTCTCACAAACTCTTGGTCCAAGTAGCAGCCGTGACAGACCGTCGACAGATTCAGGACACCTGACTACCCATCGACGAGGGACGATGACATTTGGGGCCCTGCTTTTCCCGTCGTGAGCCGCGGAGGTGACAGACGGACACGGTCTGGTGCCCCAACAGCAGATGCTGCCTGTTTTTGTTGGGGCCAAATGGAACAGCCAGAATGTTGCGTTAAGGATGAACTCCCCCGCCTTCCTGACATGGTCATAAATAGGGGAGAGGACTGTGTGTTCTGTGACAAGTGGTGCCCGCCTGGCTGCGATCTGAGAGATTTACTGCAAGCCCACTCTTCCTCACGTTTCCCCTGTCCTTGGGCAGTGTTATACACGTTCCCGCCCAAAGAGACATGCACCTCTTTTAGCCCCCCCGGTTTCATCCACATCCGCCGAGGCGAAAGATGCACGTTTAATTCCCAGCATGGTTCAGGGTAGGGGTGCCTGTTTAGACAGGAACGTGCATCTGGCTGCTGACGTGTGACAACACACATGGTCATGTGATTTCCTCACGCGTGCCGTTTACCTGTCAGTGTGTCCCTGCCATGTCAAGAACAAACAGCTTAATGAGCTGCGTCAGACTCCATGAGCCAGCCTCAGTGTCACGCTTTACTTACGCTCTGTCTTACTCCTTTCCGAAAATCACGGAATAACCATGACAATTAAGATTCCCCATGTTAAATAATAATATTCGCATTAATTTCCAAATTCTTTCTTAGCAATTGCAGTAACAGTGATAAATTAGTGCCTCACTAGACACTGACACACTGGGTGATTTCCAGTCACCAGTTCGCCTAACCTCATGTTTTTATATAGCAGGAGGGACCCTGCATGAACACAGGGAGAACATGCAAACTCCATACACATATAGCCAGGGTTGGGAATCGAACCCACAACCCAGGAGGTGTGAGGCCTTCCTCATTTCCTGTTAAAGAAATAATGAAAAAAAAAAAAGACGCGCTATTCAGCAAGTCCTTGATTTTCCCATGTCGGCATCTCTTCACGATGAACTGAGAGCACGGCAGTCATTAAGGGCGAAACGTAAGAAGGGAGGGGAACACACTAACATGTGACTGCTAATATGCAGCAGTCATTACGATGGAGCCTCACACTGCGTTGCTTGCAGCAGTGGAATGAGTGGGTATGAAGGCAGTGTCCTCTGTTAAACACCCTGTGTGAATTTCGGGTCTCTCATTTCACAGATCTGTGTTACCTTTCCACATGCACACGCCTGACCCGTGAAAACACAAGTGATTGCCTTGACAGCAACGTCAGCCTGTGGGAGGAGGTCCAGACGGCAACGGCCCAGTGGCAGTCATGTATCTGCGACCCTCTTCCAATAGGCTTCAGCGGGTGGGTCAGTGGTAGCTCAGTGGGCATTTTTCTAAGCACCTTGGGCCCTGGCTCTCTCTTCTCCCAGTGACTGATCTCACACTGCAAGGAGCATGTGCAGGCTGATATAGTTACTGTCTGGTCATGACAGCATTTAGTAAAATCTCCCTGGGCCTCTAACCTGCTAGCAGATTGTTCTGCTTGTGAGAATCTGTGGAGGATACATCCAGCCACTCTATGTGAGGCCACGGCTGGATTGGCCCTCAGCTCTTCAAAACGGACACCACGGTCAGGAGGCCAGGCCAAGCGCACGTGCGGTTTTCAGGCCTGACATCAACGCTTTGTTTTCCTCAATCTGTCTCTCACCCAGGTAGCCAGCTTTCAGAGAACTTTCCCTTGGTCTCCTCGGTGACCCAGTCTCCACATAAATGACCGCATTATTAAGTACAGCTGGAGTCAGGTGCTGAAAGAGCAGAGTCAGGAGGTGTTGTGTGTGTGTGTGTGTGTGTGTGTGGGTCAGGATGTCAAAGTGTCAGGTCACTCACATTGAGCAGTCTCAGCTGAGGGGGTCACATGACTGGTGATACTGCTGGGGAAGGAGAAGGCTAGGAATCATTTTTTAAAACCATGTGTTGATATATGCTATGCAGTAAAAGCTTTCCTCAATAGTGCACTAAAGATGAACTTGTTTGGCCTCTTAGAATGTGTAGGACGTTTTGTTTAAAGCGGCTCCTGAACTCTTAGACCCAAGCAGGTGCCACGATAACCAGGAATCAGCCACATTCTCCTTTGTTCACTTGCTATCATCTTCTTTCTGTCTTCTTTCCAAACTTCTGGCTCATTTGTATCTTCAGTCAGTGCTTGCCGATCATCTTCTCAGCGTCCATAAACAGACAAACTCAGTCCTGATTTTGCCGCATATGATTTGGCACGTCGGACGTGACAAGGTCAGTAATTACTAACACTTGTATTTTTACAGGTGTGTCAGCAGCACACGTTCACATAGATGCACGCCAGTGAGAAAAAAAAACAAAAAACTTTGTGGACCGGACAGGAAAAGCAATCGCACAGATACAGGCCAGTGAGGTGAAAAAAATTGCATCATACCCTAATTTGCATTCTCAGAGGCTGGCAGCTTTGAGCTGCAAGTCTGAACGTTGCCATGGCAGGTAACTGGCAGCTATCCATGGTGACAGAGCAGCTCAGCAGAGAGCAGCAGAGACATCACCAACATTACCATTCTCGTGCTTCTCCTGAATCAACTGGGAAAATAATTCCCATAATTCCTCACTATTATTTACTCTCCTGTTTATTCATTCTTGTTTACTGTCTGCCGGCATTGCTCATTTCGTAGCCTATGAAAATTCCAGACAATTTATATGTTTGGCTGTGACATCCCCCCCTCCCCAGTAATTTAGGGAATTCCCACTTTCCCTCAGCAGAAGCAGACAGGATCCCACCCACCACACGCAAAACAGCACACACATTTTCTTTCCCATATACTACTTTGCTCTTCTGTCATTTTCTGGAGTGATTCGGCTTTATTGGAGATGAGGACTTTAAGGGGTACAGCAGTAGCTGAGTGGCCACCAGGGACTTGAACCAACAAGTTTACTAGGTTTGGGTCTGAGACCCTGTGTTCATGTGCTGCTGTTTGGAGAATAAGAACTTGGTGACTCGGTTTGGGTCATCTCTGTTATTACCATCACAGTTTTAGCAGTAGCTGTGCCAAGAGATACCTAGGTGGTTAATGAAAGCCAGCTGGTGCTCATCGCACCTTCCTCCCGAGGTTTCTTCCTCCGGAGGGAGTTTTTCCTTGCCACTGTCACCCTTGACTTGTTCTCTGGGTACCTTGGGCTCAGGACAATGCTCTTTGTTAAAAGTGCTCTATAACTAAAATCTGGTTGAAAAAATTGAATTGAATCACTTTGTTAGGGATAATTAGGGTCAGCTGGGAGATTTTTAGGCGATGGCTGGGCATCTGAAGTGTGTTGTTTGGCTGTTTAGTGTACATTTTTTAGTTTCCTTTGGTCAATCAAAGTGGCTTTTGTAGCCCATTTAAATACACGTTAAAGGTGGTCTTGACTTCACCTTCATTTCTTGGGTGTTGATCTATTTCTTGAACCCTTCCTGTTCTAATCCTCTGTTCTTCAGATCAGGCACACCTCTGCCCAGAAGTCTAGCAATAAGCTGAGGGCACAGTCTCCACACGTTCCATCGTAAGAAGGTGGTGCATTTATACGCTACGTTAAGAGAGGATGTCCTTGGGTGTAGGTGTGGCGATCTACAGCTGCTGGGACACTGAAGGCTGAAGCTCTCTCCAGTCCACTGGAGTCCAGTCTCCAGTCCAAGCTTTCGGACTGAACCTGAGAGTTTTAGGCCGGATCCCGACTGACTGGGTGGTGTGACTCAGGAGCCTGGAATCATAAACAGATCCGTCTCACCTTGGGGTTTTTCCACTATCGTCGTGTATGTGATGGGGCGTAAGCCCAACATGTAATCTTTATCTGAGTAATACAGCACGCAGTGTAAACAACAGTCTCCCCACATAACGTCTGTCTTTTGGGTAACTGGGCAGGTCCCTGCAGGACAATCGGTAACTTATTAATAAATCTAATTAAACCTGGTTTTGGGATGGTGAGCCGGATAACCAGGAGCTGGGCAGAAATGTAGGATTCTCACCATTTATACCACAATGGCTCAGTCTTATAATCTTGTCCTGTTGTCCTTTAACTTGTTAGGTCAAAGTGGGCCTGGAGTTAATCCCAGGAAGAACCCAAGACATTCTTGGTGGGATGAAGCTTTAATTCATCCACCTAGATAAACATACACAGAGGTGGCCCAGTTTAAGAAGGCAGTCAAACTATTATGACCTGTCACCTTGTTTTGTGCTGAGTTCCTTAACCACCACACAGCCTGTTGGACAGGAGAGAGTGCATCTCTTGGCCACCAGGGAATTTTTCAGCCTGGATGGGGTTCTTATTAACTATGAGAGCTGATAGGAATATGCTGGCAATCCATTATTTTGGACTTTGACAGCAGGAAAAAAACCCACAAAAATTCCACTCAGCTGAAGGAGAAACATTTTTGCGTTGCGGTATGTAAAAGCAGCGCTAATTTTTATAGTTTCCCCTCAGTCCAGAAAAAGGCGGTGAGAAAACGCCATAGGCCGGTTTGACTCAACCTGCCGGTCAGCAGGATGTTGGGGAGCCTGTGTTTGACATGACTCCCATCTGCCGTGGATCAGCCTTGCAGTGTAGAGAACGTCTGGCTGCAGAGTGGACTTTTTAACCTGGAACGCTTGGATGTTTCTCGAAAACAGCAGAAGGTGGCATTATGAAGCATCTATCACTTTGATTTTTTTCCCCATTTCAATGCCCTATGACAAAACGGTCACCTCAAAAGTCATGTCTGTTTTTGATTTTATTTTTTTGAGTGTGATGTTTGGAAGGACTGCATCTTTCTCTTAACCGGGCACCGAAAACCCGGCAGTCTGTCTCAACACGCCCAAAGGTGTCACCCAAAGCTTAGCGCGTTTTGTGTGATCTGTGCATTTTCACGGAGGACCCCCTGGGAAATCCCCTGCACTGGCCGAGGGCGCAGGAAGGGGCGGGAGCTGACAGAACCAAAACCCCTCTGACCTGAATTCTTCCTGGGCATCTTCGAGACGAAAGCATTTTTTCTTTTTTACTAAATAACATGGTGAGAATCTGACACATCTAATAAGCTCCAGAGTTTAGCAAAAGGTGCTGAAAACCAGGTTTTTAAATACCCGGCCATTTGTAGTTAAAAAAACGTTTAACTTCAACACCAGCTGTATGGTCTTGTTGACCGATGGACTGTGTGGGTGGGCTCTCAGTAAAACCCCCCAAGGCTGCAGTCTAAGTGCTGTTGGGACCCCAGCCTGAATGGAGCCCCACAAAATCATTGCTGTCCATCCAAATGGGTTTGTTGGTCTTTTGGGGACTGTTGATATAGAGCTCTTGGGATATCGTGTAACGTAAGCACCCCAGATGTGCATGTCTGCACGGAAACTTCGGTCTGTGTGAAAGTACGTGTAGGACCGTACTCTGAGAAAATGTCCCCATAGCAGGACAGCAAGCTCAGAGAAACTCTCCGCAAAGTGAAAACATTTTGTCAGAGAACTTCGGCCTGCCTTACGGAAAAGGAAAATTCCAGACGTTTTGTTTGTTATCATCCTTCATGCTTTTGAAAGTGTGTGGGTGTGTGTGTTTATTTGTTTTGTTGCTTCTGGGGAAATGGGGGGGGGGGGGGGGGGGCTGGGGGGGGGGGGGGGGTACGCGGGCAGGAACAGGAACTTTCAAGGTCAAAAACCCGGGGGGGCCCA
>JAACJT020022574.1:0-16188 GCA_009936485.2 Gymnarchus niloticus | reverse complement strand
TTGTGTTTTTTTTTTTGTGGTTTTGGTGGTGTGCGGGGGTGTGTGGTTGTTGGTGGTTTTAGGGGGGGCGGGTGGGGGGGCGGGGGGGGGGGGGGACGAGGGTGCAGGGGAGTGTGAGGGAGCACTCTGACACGAACAGTACAATTTACAGCTCAACACCCTGGGGGGACCATGCCTGGGTGTGTGTGTGATAAACATACCCCCAGGAACATTTCAGAACTCCCGCTGTGCGAGCCTTTGAAACGGAAGGATCCACTTCTCTTCAGGACAAGACCTGTAGTCAGGACACCACAACAGTACCTACCAGGCCTAACTTCTGTGGTACCACAGAACAAGAAGCCATAGACACGTGTCCACTAGCACAGACTCTTTGACCTTTAGCCACTATGCTTTTAACTCCTCATACACCATAACTCACAGCAGAGTTCACATTAATCTTGTGAAAAGCCAGAGGAAGAGAACTCTGTGGAATACTGGTCCTCTTTTTAATTAGCGAGGCTGTAATGAGTTTGCAGACCAGGGTGACCTCACTTCAGAGACCTTGACCTCTGTGGGCCGGGCTACATTCACCTCCAAGCTCCAGACAGACAGAGTACAGGAGTTGCCCCCCCAGACAGACAGAGCACAGGAGCTGCCCCCCCCCCCCCAGAGAGACAGCGCACAGGAACTGCCCCCCCAACAAGACAGCACAATCATGCTCACGCTGTGCATATTGGAGCTCACATTAACCCATCGTCACGGAGTTTAGCCATTGTCGCTCTTTTTATCTGTTTTTCGTTTGCCTATATTTTTCCCTTCTTCCTCAGCTCAGTCCCTCTTCTTCCCTCTTGCTGAGGGATATTCCCGAATGAAGACTAGCATGACTGTTTTACCTTAGAGCTCATGGTAGAGCAATTCGAAACATGAATGGTCTGCAGATTATTTACATGTAGCGTTTATAATCCAAACACAGCCTCTCTCCTGACCACGAGTCGATTCTGAGACTCTTATTGCACAGGCATGGCACAGAGAAC
The DNA here is from genome assembly GCA_009936485.2 of Gymnarchus niloticus. Classification (NCBI taxonomy): domain Eukaryota; kingdom Metazoa; phylum Chordata; class Actinopteri; order Osteoglossiformes; family Gymnarchidae; genus Gymnarchus; species Gymnarchus niloticus. The sequence continues at coordinate 15,175 of JAACJT020022574.1, read as the reverse complement.
TAGCACACAGCATCAGAGAGCACAACATGATAGGAATGAATGCTTTAAAGTAAAAGTGGAGCTTTCTGTGTGTGGCTAAGAGCAGATAAAGGGTAACTGAGCCACAAACACGGATGGGGAGGTAAACAAGGTAATGATTTGTAGAGATGATGTGGTCTTTGATTGTTGGGTGTAGCCAGACTTGATTGGGGGGGGGGGACACACAGCATGAGTCTCCCTTTGAATCCCCCCATTCACTCCCCCCAACAGTAATGCTGCGGTTTGTTTACATGAGTCACATACGGATTATGTGTGTAAACAGATATTTGCATGTCCCGTCAGAACTCGCTCCTGTTGGTGAAAATACCCAGAAAAGTTCTCAAACAGAATTCCCCAGGCGTACAAATGCATACTAATCACATACACTGCTCTACACAATCATGGATGTGAATCTCAGCCATCTGTGCACTGTGAGAGCCACACACACACGCACACACGCAGCTCCCGGTGCTGGCCTACTGACACAGATTTGATGCAGCACTGACATGACCATGTTCACCATCAGATGGTCGGCTGTGAGACAGCACCCACAGCTGAACTTTCCTGCCCATTTTTGCCCTACCTTCCTTGCTTTACACCGTAAATTTTTCCACCACCTCTTGAATTCTTGTGTTGCAGATCTACCCCCTGACACTGAGCAAGTATGGCTCCGCCCACCTCCCCACCCTTTACCTGGCTCTAACTCTCTCCATCTTGGTCATGCTTCACCTTCCCCCACCAAGGTGTTGGGCATCCCCAGGTGTACTGGATCGTTGCCCGTGGCGATGTCCCTGGAGAACCTGTGTTCAACACAACTGAAGCTCCTCTTTCGGTGAGCTCACAGCCGGATTCCAAGGCGTACGCATCCATTCGCCAGAAAGTAAAAGCAAACGCAGCAGGCCGCCAGGGAATTCTGCGGAATTTTCCACAACAACCCACCAAGCAGAACACACTGGGACCAAGCGGCAAACCCATGCTTCCGTGATACGTGCTCGTCTGTTTCATTCTTACAGTTTCTCTGAAAATATCCCTGCGTGTCCATGTGAGCAGGTCTAAAATAGTCCTCTAATCATGGGAAGCCAGCAGCCCATCATCGACCAAGAAACAGGACAGCTGTGCCGTTCCCCCATACACTGGCACATCCTCATTGCCCCTGCACCATGGCAGAAACCGACGACAGGGCCGTACAAACCAAAGCAGCGGCACCCTCGCCCTCGACCCTCAGCCCCGAAAGCGAAAACTGGGCTCACAGCTCAAGGACTGGAGTTAACAGACGCTGCCACGGGGCTTAGGAAGCTGAGGATCCGTGCTGGAATTCTGATTGTCTGCCACTCAGGGCCGCGACCGAACAGCTTGTTAATCAGGGCAAAAACAAGACCTCAAGCACCTTCCCTCTAGGATCTGTGTCAATATGTTACTCAGTACACTGTGAGGAAACCAGAGATGCATAGTTAGCAGTGGAGAGCATCTCTGACCACTTAGGTTCCAGTCAAACTCTGTTACTGTATTTCACATTATACATACTCTGTGATCACACACAACATACACAGTCACTGTGTTGTACAACACAACTGTCTGAAGTCTTCTCAATGGTCCATCAACTGCAGCCTCAACAGGTCATTGATCCCCTGTCTACACGCTGCTCATATTAAGGAAATGAAAAACAACCCTGAAGCAATGGTATCTGATCACAATACGTGGCTGTATGTAGGGTGAGGGTGAGAGAGCACTGACAGGAAGACTGAGGCATGTCCAACTTCGCAGTCCACCGCCAGCTCCCGTCCTACTGCATCGCAGCAACCGTGGAGGCTTCGTGGTGCTTAGCTGCCTGCATATAGGGTAAGGTGGGAGGCACGGGGTCCACGGAATGGCCCTGACACCAAAGAGGAACTGTTACTTCACATGGTGCTGGGCAGAGTGCGAGAGTGGCTGAGTGTCCCAGCTAGCCTGCTAGCACACACACATAAACGCACACACACTCCTCTCTACAAGTTCCTGGCCCGCGGCGCTGTGCCCTCCTCACACCTTGGCCTCCAAAACACCAACCTAAAAGCCCGGGTCCCCCCCCCACCATCCGGCAGAGAGAAAGAATGAGCCGCGGGGGCTCCCTTACCAGGTCGTCTAGTACGGACACCGGGAAGTCAAACATGCACATCTTCACCGGCTGCGCCAAGGCTTTCTGCAGGCTGAAGGCTGACCTGGTGTACATGCTTCCCCGATGAGCGACGGCGGTGCTGCGATGGGGGTGTCCAGCTGAGGTTCCCCTACCCAACCACCATCAAGCAGCTTTTCGGTGAGGAGGGAAAGGAAACCAAAAAAATAAAAGTTGGGACGAGCTGCATCTGTCACGGCTGCCCCTGGCGTCGGAGCAAAACCCCCCCCCCCCCCCCCCGGCCTTCGTCTTCCACTCCTTCCAGCGTCTCTCTCTCTCTCTTTCTCTCTGCAGCGGACAGAGCCAGTGTCTGTTGCTTCTAAGCCGTCTCCTTCCTCTGTGTCGTCCGTCGCACGGAGGTGGTGCATCTGCTCAGGCGCGGTCTCGCTCGGATATGCGCTGTCATGCTCACATGCACGCAAACACAGAGACGCACACACGCGCCGGCTGACGGACACGGCGGATGCGGAGGAAGCCGTTGTGAAAGCGACATGCGGTCTCCCACAGTGGCGAGCAGGACATCCTCATGGGCAGCCCATATTCTGACAGTGACTGACGGTGTCAAATGTCACGCCGGTCCCACCAGGCCACTGGACCGACGGTCTATAGATGGACACTTCATTAATCCCTGAAGGGAAATTCGAGATTATGTGTGTGAAAGGGCTACAGTCTGGGAGTGATAGACTGCAGGCGAGCCCAGTTGACGAGCTGGGGACCCCTGGTGAGTCCCCCCCCACCGGGATCCTGCCCTTTTCCCAGGCATCATTTTCATAAACCTGGAGCAAACAATAGTCATATGCCCCTCCCACCTACCATCCCTTTGTTCTGACTAAACACTTTTTCCAGTGGAAGCAGGAAGCTGGACCACCCCAACTTCCCATCCATAAACTGGTATGTTATGGTGGACTACCATACTCAGGATGAAAACACAGGTCACGGCAGTGGTGCTGCGACAAAACGAGGGCAGTGGTGGTGGGATTACTCCCACTCTGACGGGTCCATGATCAGCGTTATTGGTCATCCCTAACGACAGAACTTGTATATGCGTCTGGTTACTGCAGAGTACCGTAGGCCTCTGTGCTGTCAGTCCAAAAGCAAATCCTCCGGCTCAGTGAACAACGATGATAACAAAACGAAACGAGGAGAAAACAAACGTGAATGTAAAAGACGTGGGTCCCTGGCATTTGGCAGCCTCTTTCGAGCATCCGCTTGAGAGCCGGATCACTTCAGGTTGAAAGATGCATGATTGCAGAGGCGGGAACGATTTGCATATTAATTATCTCATTTGAAAATTTTTTTAATTTGCTGCCTTCCTCGTCCAAGACATCTGGGATCCTCGCTTGTTTGTGGCTTCCTCTTTGCTCATTTCCAGGCTTTCGCTTGATCGCCGGTGTCCTACAAACTGTCCACAAGTGCCAGACGAATGTGACAAGTGAACAGGAACCTTTGCGGATGAGTCAGCCAGGGTACCCCAGCCTAGGCCGTTCAAGTCTGGACAGTCCGCCCCATCTCTCTAGCCTCGTTTTTCTTCTTTTTTGTTTACAGAAGATCTGGAGAAGCCAGTTCTGGTGGTACACTCCCGAAGAAGAAGATTTCCAGCCCTGTGATATGGGTTTCACGGTGGCATGGGTAACGGCTCATTGCGATCGCCTTCAGTGACCCCAAATTGGCAGCCAGACCAGATTTCAGAGCACACTTCATTGTGTTTGTCCCACATGGCCACTAGGATGCCTTAATCGACCGTATCAACATCCAGTCCGCTCATGTCTGCATGATGAACATCACGCACACACACCACCGACACATAAACACACACAACTGATAAACTGCAGCAAATTGGCTGAGTAAGTTGCCCCCAACCATCCGTTTGATGTGCCGCTGCATTGATGACCAGGCCTGGATGGGAGCGTAATTACAGAAACTGAGGCAACTCTGCTGGAGATAAAGCATCAGTCTCCCTCGGCACTTGGGGGGGGAGGCATTCTGGGTAGTCCGCATTAGAATGCACCACTCATATCCCCGCTGCCTCCGGTTGTGCTACTGTGGTTGCCATGGAAACCATATCCCTCCCCCCTTCACACCCTCCACTTTGCCAGTAGACACAGGGCCCTCAGCCCGCACAGGATATGGGCTGTTTCTCTGAGGCCAAGGCAGGACTGGCACTGATGGAGGACGGGTTAAGGACGATGGTACACAGGCCACTCAGACTGGACTGAAGTGAGGTGACTGACAAGGACAGCCGTTGTCATGGCTGCAGCCCAGGCTTCGCATGGCAATAAACTGCCTTCCCGAACTGAAGTTCCTGATAAAGTTCAGCTGTGCTGTTCGTAGGTGCATCCAGTAGAAGACCACACACAACACTGACCCAGTCATGATGATCTTGCCCCGGGTGCCCTGCAGGCTGTCGACCTCTGTGTGTCCTCAGTCCTATCCACAGTGCCATCATAAACAGGAAAACTACACCAAGTTGTATATCCGTGTGAAATTCGTGCAAAGCTCAAGGACATTTTGTTTTTCTATTCAGCATTACGAGCTCCAAATCACGTAACAGTACGTCTGCAAAACACTGCCACTCAGAAGCATAATTTATTGAAATACTTTTCAGAATCTTTCCGTCTTTGCTGTTTATGTAACCAAAATAAATTAAAATGCAGCGAAGCAAAGCACATAAATTGACAGTACACTAAAAAAAGTTATATTTCCAGATATGTCAGAACAGTTACCCATATCAGCGGTTAACAGAACAGCACAGGCTGCCACAGTCTTGGGGGGGGGGGGGGCACAAGCTAAAGATGGCGAGGATGGAAGTACGAGTGCAAAGTCAATTAAACAGGGCTGATGAGTAGATCCAAAACCCGGACAGTCCCAGGGGATCTGGAGTGGTGCCATAGATGTGACAGCCATCTTCGTGTTTAGCTCAGTGCTCGATCCTTGACAGGTTTTGTTTGAGTCACCAGTCAGGGTCAGGCCTTAATAACCAAAGCCTACACTGATAGCTGCCTTGGTTCAGGCCCTGAGGGATATCTGATCCTGCTAACGTGTTGGGTCGAGGGCGTGTTGGACTAACATGGAGGAGGACCCAGCTAAGGGACCCAAGTTGCAACTAATGTTGGTACCCGTTTTGCCCCAGTAACCCCAGTCGGTATCGGTTTTGAATTTGCTATTTTCATTTCCAGACTCCCACGTTCCGCAAAACCGTCTCCCTGTCTGTCTCTGCCTCGTAACCGGTAACAAGATAAAATCCCACAGCCTGAGATCCTGCGACTCTCCATGAGTCTGTGTCCAACCCCAGTCCTGCATGGTTCGGCTCACAACCCCAATGGGAAGACTTTCAGGCGGCGCTCATGTTCATGGTTTATTTATAGAAAACAGTCATCTTAAAATGATCGGTGTTTGCAAAGGTGATCTCGAGCTTTTGGGAACAACCCTGGGGCCATGGTGTTATCAACATGGTCCTATTTTCATTCAAATACAGTCGTGCTGCACAGACACGGGCTGCATGAGATCATGGGTGTGGCATGAGCGCGTGTGAGCATCCATGTCAATCCCACGCTGACTGTTCTTCATCAGTGACGAGCACAGATGTCACGTATAGAAACCGCACCGACAACGGTAAAGACCCGTTACGTTTTCCATCCATCGTCCAGGCCTTCCAGCATGAGATGAAAGATTTGGTTACCTCACTCATTCAGTTATCACTCAATTCTATCTTCCCTTAACTGCCTCTCTACAAATGTTGTTTCAGACCTCCACAACTCCAGTGAAAAGGACTGTTTACATGACCAGGTACAAACATTTAATTACAGTAGGTTCCAGTCATACTCATGACTAAGGAGACGGCTTCTAAATGCAAGCAGGGTGGACCAGGAAGACTTTGGCACAGGAGGTGGGGTATGGGGCAAAAGAGGCACGTAGGCAGGGCAGACCTCAGCCTTCATGCCACACTGGCCTGAGTGAGGAAGAACCCACTATCACAGAATGGGGGGGGGATCTCTTAGGCAATGACCCCATCATCCAATAATTACTCACCCTCTTTCTCCCTCAGAAAGTACACACCTTCTGCACACCTTGCAGATGTGGGGGGTGGGGCTGCAGGTGGAAATGGTAACCAAGGCCAAGCAGCCCTTGGTTTCCAGAGGAGCTTGAGGAGCTTTCGTGACAGCCATCTTTCCTGTTTCCTGATGGTGTGGGGTGAAATAAGACAGGATGAGTGCCCCCCCCCCCCCACCAGACAGTCAGGTAACAGGAAGGGGGCTTAGTGAGACAGGGGCAAGGCTGTGGCAGCAGCTGCTCAGTAGCGGGCTGTCTTGTCATCATTCATGCAGAGAGAAAATCAGACATTTATCCCTGTCCCTCACACACACATTCAAACACAGACATGCAGAGAGCAAGACAGCTTTGCCATGGCAAAACACAATTTTGTTATTTACTGTTCTACCTTTCAGTCACAGTCCAGCAAATGCAACTGCGACGTTTACCTAAAAATTCGAAACAGGAATTATTACACTCTAATCAAATCCCAGAAAAACAATAAAACCTGCGTACAGGACATTTTGTCTTCTGTAGGTGAAACTCGTTCTCTCTTTTCCCTGAAAACAGACAGGAAGCGGGGAAAAAAGCCCAAGCAGAATGACAGCACTGTACTGAAATCAACGAGCAGGAAGCACACATAGACCCCAGTGACGCAATGCCTCTGCTGTCGGGGGTCTTGACACAATAAGAACCTTTGCTGGTCAGGTCAGCTTTCTCCTGCTACGCGAACGACCATGCTGACATTTTCATGATAGCTTCCCTCTCACTGACCAAAGGAAGTGGAAACCTGGAGGGGAATCCTGGATGTAAACAGGAAGTGACCTGTCAACGGCGGATGCTGAAAACCCTCTGTGCCAAAGGCTTCTAGTTTCTTGGTTACTCGTCTTTTAAACTGGACCAAGAATGGTTTTAACAACAGGAAGCCGGCTTTTCCTGACACCACAGTCCAGCATAATTTTTTCCTAATGGACATTTTCTGGAATGTGCACCCACCCAGGGAAAAACATCATCACCATAATTGTCACTGGAGTTTTTTGCTATGGTTACAAACTGGAAAAAATAACCAGCAAAGTCTCAGAGTAGTGTATTAACAGGTGACTTGGCACATCTGATTTCTATTTAACAGAAAAACGTGATTGAGTTAGAAACACAAAACTGACCTGGTTTTCCTGCTGATGTGTTAGTGGACAGGAATGATGAATTTCGAAATGAATTTTCAAATGCAGTAATACAGTGTGGCATGGTAACTCAGCGGGCAGCACTGCCACCTCCCCTATCCAGGGCTAGAGGTTCGAGTCGCTCTAGGGTTCTGCTGGGCATCCTCATTTCCTCCCACCATTTAAAAACCCAGTAATGTGGCGGGTCCAACAGACCCGCAAAGATTGACTGAGTCACAGAAACCTGAACACGGGACCAGGTTAAATCAGGGGTGTTCAAGTCCGCCAGATTGACTTACATCAAAATACATTTACTCTAAAAACATACACCCATCATAATAATGAAAATATAACATTTTACTCCAAAACAAATCCCGAAATTACTCCCAATATATGCTGCCCCCTGTGGCCTCAAGCACATTTGTTGTGTTAAGATTTGTTTCGAGTTCTGCCCTCTCAAGCCATCCTAAGGAGGTGTGGTAACACATCGTTATCCATCTCAACTTATCCACTCCTCTGTATTCTAAGTTTACAGTGGACTATATGTTTAAATCACACTGTTTGCTTTACGTTTACGCTACACTGCACTGACGTTTTTATTGCCTATCGACTAATTGCACTTTAATTGTTTCGTATTCTGTGTTGTAATCTGTGTACTGGTGATCAGAAGGACACGCAGAGTACAATTTTCATTATGGAGTGAAACTGACTGTTTGCTGGGCATACGACAATAAACTCTTTTAATAGCCTATTTTGAGAGTGCTGCCACCACTAGGAGAAAAGAAAAATTGCAATGGATTGCAAGCCTGCCCTCCAATTCCAATGCATTCTACTGGAGAGGCTGCGGGCCACTTAAAATCTGTCAGCAGGCTGTATTTGGCCCACGGGTTGGACTTTGGCCATGCCAGAGCTAAATCTTTTGATTCAATTTTATTTATATAGCACCGTTGACAAGGAGCATCGTCACAAAGTCCACAGAGAGTAAGCCAATGGCGACAGAGAAAGAAACCTTGGGAGGAACCAGACTCAAGGGGGAAGCCCATCTTCCTCTGGCGAGCACCAGGCAGGACAACTTCAAAGGTACACTATGGTGTACATCAGTGAGAGGGTGGAACGATGCGGATGGACAATAGAATATTGGAGGAGGCTGTCATGTGACTGAGCTGAAGAGCAGGTTCGGTGGCTCAGATGACAGCAAGCCAGTCAGGATGGGCAAGTGATGGGGTGAGAGGACACAGTAGGCCAGCAGACATGTAGGGAGACCTCTTGAGTCCAGACCTCCGAAAGGAACACCCCAGAAAAAAAAGGAGGGCGAGGGGAGAAAATGTGGAGTTAGGTAAATCGGGACGTCTAAATTGTATAAGCCTGCTGTCCCATCAAACATGGTGTCTCCTGTTGAGTATCCGGAGCTTCCCACGATAAACTCCAGGGTCACTATCACCCTGTACTGGAGGAGTGGTTATGGAAGACAGATGGATGAATGGATGGATGGAAAGTTGGGTATGATAATATGCAGCAGGCAGGCAGGCAGGCAGGATAGAAATTCAGTGATTATGAAAATGAACCTCTGCCCCAAAAGTAGAGGGTGCCTTGCTTCAGTACCCTTGACAAATGTACTCTTCTCAAAGTACCGCGGTTCATTATTAAGTGTAAATGGATAAAAGAGAATGCAGACTGCTAGGCGAACGAGAGAGGTAGCAGAAGACAGCCAGCTTTATCCTGCAGAAGCCCTGAAGAGCTCCCCTGGGTCTCTGAGCATGCACTGTACTGGCTAAGGAAACACAGCCTCTGTTTGTGTGACCATGTAGACATTAAATAGAGAAGAAGTGTAGCTTTAAGCAATTCAGCGTGTTATTCCAGAGCAGGCCTGCTTTCAGTTGCTGGGGTAACCACCGTTATCTCCACCAGCTCCGAAGACAAACCCATTACAATATTAATCAAAACCCGGTGCTGCTCTGCAGGCTAAGGCTGGCTGCGTAGTGGGGAGCCAGTCCAACAGCTTCCTCGGGGGGGAGGGGAGAGACAAGGCCTGAAAGACACAAGCTGGAGGTGCTGTTAGTCCAATAATGTCCTTCATCAACAGACGAAGGAATAAGGCTTTGCAAGTTGACTGTCCAGCTGAAGGGCATAGCCCCTGTCCAAAGGTCCTTCATAATAATTCAACCCTTGGGTCAGGATTAGTTTGGATAAATGGACTCCTTCTCAGGCTACAGCTCCTTTAGAAGATAATGAAGCTATGAAAGGCCTTTATTGACTCCACCAGGCAGGCCAAAGAATGTTTATTGCCTCTGCTGGTTAAGTGTAACTACTGCCTGAGCAGCAAGGGGACAGACGTGAATCAGCATAACTTGTCAGGGGTATGAGACAAGATGAGAGTGAGGAAGTCCGGGGTAAATCCGAATTCGCAGCCTGGCTTCTCGACACTGCAGCACAAGGCCTGTGACACGAGCCAATAGATGATGTCATAGAGAGAACAGAAAATTGAAAGCTAACTGTGGTAATTAGAAAAGGAGAAACATGACACTTTCAGGAGCATTTGTTGTCAAACCCAGACATCCAGCCACCAATAAGGGTGGACAAATTTGCTGCCATGGCAATAAAGCGTCCAAGGAAACCTGCAGTGCCGAAAATTTACCCACAGGCATATTTGTTTGTTTGTCATGGCGCAGCACTCCCCTGGCTAACGAGTTGGTGATGGTCCCCTGCATAACTGACATCTCAATGTTTGAGTACCTCTCAAGAGACACTGCAGAACCAAAAGACCCAGCTCTAACTCGGCTCACTCGTGATTCTGAAATTTTCTTGCAAGGATGGAAGATGTTCAGTGAAAAAAGAAATCACTCTCTAATTCTCAAAACATAATGGAGATTACCCTTCACATCAATATGTAGAATATTTGCATGTGTCTTGTGAATCATTTCTTTCATATCGCATATTTACATGACATTATTTAGCAGCTTCCTACAGTACTACAGTTACAAATACAGAACTGGGTGTTCAACCTTTCAAAAGCTCACAGAAGCAGACCAACCCAGACACTCTTACACAAACACAACTCACGGGATCAGCATTGACCCAAACGAGAGAACATATTCAATACCCCTTTGTCTATTTGTCACAGGAAACCACGTCTAAATTTGCTGCCAAAATCCGCCTCCTGAATTCACAGGGCATGATAATTGGGTCACGCCTGTCTGGAAACAATTACATGTTCTATATTTGACATTCTTTACGCCGCTACAGATATCGAAGAGCTCTATTTAAAGAGATGGAGGCCAGGAGGCCTCACCCTGTTTAATCGCTGATATAAGAAATCCTGGTAAAATTAACAACATTCTATTCATCACCGCAGGGTGTGAGAGTGCACAGCACACACACAGGTTTGTGTATTTACTGTAACCAGTGTTGGTTCAGGCAGTCTTTTCTTTAAAAGGGTTTTTTCCTGAAGAAATCTATAGCATTCATTTTACATACATAACATACATGCACATGGTGATCCAGCCCCAAAACAAGGGAGCTGAACCCGACCTCCAAACTCTGGAACTCTCTCCCTGAAAACCTGAGAGCTACTGCTTGTCTTACTACTTTTAAAACTAGGCTGAAAATACATTTGCTTACCATCGCATTTAATAACTTGGGATGACGCGTCCCTTAACATCTTCATTTACTTTTTCCGTATTTACTTTAAAATTTTAATTTTTAACCCTTTCAGGGTTTTTAATCTTATTTTAAATTTCTGACTTTCTCTAAATTTCTTTTTATTTCTCTACTTTTTAAAATGCCTTTAAAGCACTGTGTAAACCCTGTGGTTGAAACAGTGCTATATAAATAAAGACGGACTGACTGATTGATTGAAATTCAAACAGCTGCACACCGAAACAGTAAACGACCTACTAGTAAGACAGCGATCGTTCGGCTGTAACGTTAAAGTTTCCCTCAGTTTTAACCTTGGCAGTCTACTGGGCTGAGCGGCAACAACAGGTGCAGTTACAGGTTTTCAAGATAAATACTGCCACCTATTGGTGGGTTACAGATATTACACATCAAAGGGAATGGTCAATCAAAATTCAAAATCCATCGATCCATCCATCCATCTTCCAACTGCTCATTAAGTCTTGGCAGGGACCCTAAGACCAAAGCCCTCTATTCCCAGTCGGACACCCTGGAAGAGCACAATGTGTTGACGTATGGATGGTGGTGATCATTAGACAGCCAGGAACAAGTGCTATAGCCGCTAATCCCCCAGAGCCTCTGTGTTGAGGGTAGTTCATGAAACCGTCAGGTCCGAGCAAGCAGTCCTGGGTAGCCCCATGGAAAGAGTGGGGGTAGAAATCCTGGGCCCCTTCCCCTGCAGCGATGTTACATACTGGCTGTCATGGGCTATTTTAGGAGTCGGCCCCAGGCGTACGTGTTTTCCGACCAGAGTGCCGCCACCACAGCAGGAAAACTGCCATGTCAGGGCACCCCTGAGGAGCCCCACAACGTCTAGGAGAGGAACCTGGAGGTGCAGACTGGGGAGTATGAGAATACCAGGAAATTTATGAAATAGACAGTAATTTTTAAACAAACAAAACAAACAAAACAAACAAACACCGACTGACAGAACCATGCAGTTAATTCCAAACAAACAGAGTAGGTTCAGGTCACTGAAACAAACACATCTTCAGAATTTTATTTAGAAGACATGGAAAATGAAGGGGAAAGCAAACATGAATAAATTTCACTGCATTTTATTTTTTTTCAACACTGTAAAAACATTGACATTCATCTGATACTCTACTACAATTTTCCATATAAAATTTTACACATGCAAAAAAAAAAAAAGTCCCTCATACACACATACATCCGTTAGACAGACATCCATATAAACACCCGATACAGAACTGAGATCTTAAAGATCTACAGGACATAAAGCACAGTACGCTACTGCACCAGGTCCACAGTCCGCACGCTTGGTGTTACTTTTCCCAGCAGGTAAACCATTAGGAAAGGAAAAAGTTGAATGAATGTTTATTTTTTCATATGGAGACAATTCCTCGCAGCTTAGCATGTCTCTCACCACGCCAATAGCGGATGGGAAACAGTCCCCATGGACCTTTAATATACAGGCTTATTACATTCCGGTTGTCTTTCACAAACTGTCTTATTTAACTGGCCAACCCATGCGAGGCCGTGTGTTGGACATTATTATTTAGGGTGCGTATTTTTTAAATTGCTACAAGTAACATCGCTATGTTTGTTTTCAGTGATACATGACAAATGTTATATTTCTCCCGCGCTAAACTATGTTTAATGAGGCTGACCAGAATATTTCTGTACACTACAGTATCTGGAGGAAGCCATTCTGGCTCATGGATTTAAACAGGCAAGCAAGCAGAATTACAAGTGTGATTTCTCGAGGGATATACTGCACACCTCCAAGGTGATCAATAAGTAACTGGTCACGATCATCTCACTATTTTTAAAGACTACTCTGTCAATGGTGATTGCAGTAGGCTATGCATCATGCATCCTCAACAGGGCCAAAGGGGTGATCTCTAATGTCCACATCAGCTCAGTCAAACTTTTCAATCTCTAGTCCAACGTCATCTACAAAACAGCATACACACTTTTAAAAAAAAAATTTATAATATTCACTGACATTTTAGAATGAAAACCAGACAAGGTCAACCCCAAATCTGAAATGCAGACATTAAGTCACACCATTACAGTACATTACACCATCCTTCATTTACCTCTAAAAACACAAAAGTAACTATCGTCAGTACTACCTTATCCTCTTAAAAGACACACTTTTACAAAGACTTTAACACGGCAAGACGGGCTCTGTGGCTTTTTGTTCCAAATCACTCCCTTAATTTGGATAAATATTATAGCTACTTGATCATGTATTCAGGAAGTAAGCTTACCGCCGTTCTGGGCAAAACAGTGGCATCAATCAGTGCTACAGTTAAACGATTAAAAGGGCCAACTTAACACCTCTGTGTTAAAATCCCAGGTCTGTGTTTTTCCTACTTAATTTGGCAAGCCCTTGTTTGAAGCAAGACCTTTTCATAAGAATTCCTTGCCTTAGCAAAACCAAAGCTTTTCTCGCTATTTCCCCCAGCGACTGTTTCATTTTATAACTTTTGAAAAGCAACGCCGATGCCAAGAAAACTTTGCTTGCCATTCCCACAATCATTTCAGCACTATGAAGGGACTGAAGCCCATGAGAAGGAATATTTTTCCATCTTGCTGTACAGGCTACTCGGATGTTAAATATACACACCATTCTGACCTCAACTGATTTTGCTTTGTGCGAAATTGAGCGTTCAAATTAAATATTTAAAAAGGCACGAGAGGAACTGATCTATATAACCCATTAGCTCAAAGAAACACATTTTAAAAAAGGTACTGTAATAAAGAAAGCCATGTGACAGACATTTAAAAACACATTTCTGCAGTCTGTGGAGGTCACGGGGAGTGCGTGTGGAAGGGTTTAACAACATATTTAACCCAAGAATCAAAATGTTTGAGCATGTAATTGTCCTTACGCACGAGGACATCATTTCCCATAAAAAAAGAAATAAAGGCTTAGCATTTATATTGTTATAAACCCTGCAGAAAACTGAAACGATTACAGACAATAAAATTCATCTAAAGGGAAAGACATCCATGGCGACTGGTGCAGGAGTCTGTCAGTGTTTTAAAATAGCAGGTGACTGAGGTGTATCAATAAAAAGTAAAGGACAATCCCTCTATGTCATTAATACTTTTTACTAATTCCGGAAAGCTCCACCTGCCAGATTTAGTGGTGGACGGCGCTTCAGGGTTGAGGACGGGAAAGAGACGAGGACCAAACACAACAGCTGATACCGAACAGTTCCACAAACCTGTGACGAACCAATGATAAATACCAACACACAAGGAGTCGAACCTTATTCAGCTTAAAAACCACACAATAGATACACATGAAATATCAAGGCAGGGATCTTCCCAGAGATAAACTGCAGCACTCAGCCATGACATTGACTGACTGACCAGAGTGTCTACACCAGCAGAATAAAAACAACTCCAGCCAGGAATGGGGAGGTGAGACAGTGGATAAGACAGAATACCTGGGCCCACCAGCGCCTCCTGGTGGTACCTCAGATACTTCCCAGTTGTTGGTTGACACAGACAAGGGGTCTAAAAAGCAGTGACTGGGGGAGGGTGGGTATGGTGAACCAAGCACAGGACTAAAGAATAACCCGCCTCCTCCATTTCTGCCCACTCTCCACGGCTACATGAGTAGTGTACATGTTAAAATCCTGCTTCGAGTCTTATGACCTACGCAGTAAGGCCCAAGCCTCTCAGAGGAATGCGATACATCCTGAGGTACTGAATCCAGAAAGGTGAAAGGAAGGTGATCACCTTCAGATCAGCATCAGAGCATTCTGCCAGCCAGCAAAGGGACTGATACTCCGGAACGTTCTGCAGGTATCTTGTTTACAAACCCCAACGTAGGATGCAGTGATCATTGATCATCCATTGGCATCTAGAACATAAGACAGACCACAAGACAAAAGCCAGGGGGGAGGGGCTGCCTTATTGGTTAGCACTGCTTCTTGGCTTACAGACACGCAAGGGATTTGGTCCCCCATCTCAGGTGGAGGCCAGACACCTGAAGAAGCACCTCAGATTGTCCCGTATCTCAGAGGGCAGGTCAAACACCTCCATCGGTGACCAAAGCACAGGGTCACAATCGGGGGAAGCTGGCTGGCAACACACACACACACACACACACACACACACACACACACACACACACACACACACACACACACACACACACACA
>JAACJT020022573.1:18725-35510 GCA_009936485.2 Gymnarchus niloticus | reverse complement strand
CGCTTGATCTTTAAGTCCGTCGGACAATACCATCTGGTGTAAATGCAATGCCAACTTGGAAAGCCAGAAAGCGTATGTTGGAATAAGCTATAGATAATGAGTCCAATGTCTGGCTTCAGACGGCTATTTTCTGGCTGCTTCCCCTTTTGTCTTTTGTATCGTCTCTGAATAACTGCAGTCACAGTGACAGTTATTGTTCTGGAGGTGAACAGTAGAGTTCAGTCCCTCGTTACTTTCTGCGAATGATCTGGAGAAACGTCATGGATTAGCTGAGCCCCAGTAATGCTTGAGGTCACCGAGAGCTAATCGCCTTGAGATCATGAGGTGAGACCTTTGCTTTCAGCATGCATTTAAACTGCTTTCTATAACACCTCTGTGCCATCGTGACCAAAATCTTTAGAGAAGATTGCTTCTCGGTTTGTTTCACTTAATATACCTGCCTCAAGACTGACAGTTGGCGTTCAGTAGGACAGTTGGGCATCAGGAGGTGCGGTTCTCTAAAGAGCACACGGCGGGGCGTTTCCTTTCAGAATGCACCCTTCAGGTACCCACCGTTGCCATAAACCTCGTCCATACTCTGCTCTGTCATTCTGCCACAAGCTTCAGCAATACCCAGTCCACTTCCTGCCACATGGCATGTCCTGTCACGTTGTAGCTCATGACATCCCCTTTAAATCCTTTAAAACTATAAGGCGTCAGAAAAAGTGTATCTGGACATAACGAATATTCGTGATGTGCAAAGAAATGACTCAGGCCCCGGTTCCCAATGACATCCTACTTGGAACGATCAGGTTCTGCCCAAATGCATCGTTGACCTGTGAGAGAGGTGCCCATTATGTCGTTTGGCCATGTGACACCGATGGTGTCTAATGTCATCAGTCATGGGGGCAGTTTCCCAAGGACCTCGCCATTTCCTTATAAGACAAGAGAGGTGGATGTGGGGCTGGTTTTCACGGACTCTGGCATGTGTGGCTGCCCGATCACTGTTATTAATCTGCTGTATTGTAGCCTGTTCCCAGTTTTCTTGTTTCGGCAGAATTCCCATAACAGTGGGACTGGGGGGATGGTAGCTATGAAGCCCACCTGGTTTAAATATCCAGACAAGTCCAAACACATTTCTAAGTGTGCTAGCATACAGGGCAGGCACATCGCCCGGTCACTGCTGCTGCATGGCACACGTCCCGAACCCAGGGCATATTTGGAAGGGACCACGCTGCAGATGGGATCAATCGCCGCATTAAAGGGCAGAGGCCAATATTCCTCTACAGTGTTGCCTTTACAGCCAAACGGAAATCTTGATACACCAATTAATCTCCATACTGGCGTCTTATTGAATTCATGGCATGTTTCGGCAGCCTCAAAAAAGACATTGCAAGAAGGAATTAATATAGAGGTTTGACTTAAAGTCCTGTAATGACAAGGACACCAGGGGCAACATAAACACGCCACAAAGCTGACATTTAAATACCAGTCAACATCTTTGACAGCATCTCATTATCAAATAAATATCACTTCTGTTTGTGTCCATGTTCTGTTTGTATAGCAGGTCACAGTGACTAAGAACATGGAAGCTTACTTGTTCGGTGCACTGATGTTCTTTCGAAAGAATCTTAACGCGAGTGTATTTGGTAAACAAGCTTTTCATGCTTGTACATTTGCTTGTTGCCTTGTAAAATAATTGACTAAATATGAACTGTTCTGTAAATGTTATATACTGCAGGGAAACATATTCATTGCAGTCCAGCTGCTTTCGTCGACTTCTGAAATGTTTGAAAACGCAATTCTTCATTCTTCTTTTTCATTCATAATTAGATTTCCACACAATGTCATTTTGATTTCATCCCTAGACTTGGCATAACATAACCAATGGCTGCTTTCTGAGAGTTTATGTAAAAATAACCTTTTATTTTTTTAGTTCATTTTCTGCTTGCTGTAGATTAAAAACTATTAAATGTTCATGTCCGTCACATATAAGCTATACAGAGCACAGGCTAAAAAGTATCCATTTTACAGCATTTAACTAATGCTGATGCTTCTGGATGCGGATGTATAGCTGATTAATTTGACTTTAAAATGAAATAATCAGCAACGGCTAAACTCAGCTCAAAATAACTTTATTGAGGAATTTTCAACATAACACATTCACCGCAATTGTCTTGTTTTCTGTTTTAAATTCATATTTTTCTAGGTTTGCTATTCATGTGTAACAACAATCTGTTAACAACCCCGCAGGTCATTAATGGGGCATGGTTAAGCCTAACCCTACAAACTGATTAATGCGTCCTCTTTATTTATTAAATCTGTCCTCCTTAGCTGCCCACTGCACAACAAAGCTACACTTGAACTGTACATTGTTCTCTGGTACCACCTGCAAAAACAAATGTGGCAAAATCCAGTTGTCTTTAGCTTTAAGGCTACTGTCATAATAAAGATTTAAGCTGGCAAAGATGGTTGCACGGTATGTTAGTTAAAATAAGTTCTTTCCTAATGCCATTTGGGCGTAATCTCTACAGAATGTTCCCAAGATGTTGCTGTTTAATTGAGCAAATACAGGATGGTGTGCCTGTGACAGATAGTCCATGCTTCTAGAATGTCCTTGACACACTTGTTGGAAAAAGCAATACATGTCCTACTTGAAGAGTAGGTGAAGTGTGAAGAGTTAGTCAATCCATTATTCTTGGTTAGTGATCACATACGGTTTCATCAACGTTAATCTTAGGGTTTTACTATTCACCTGCATTTGTAGGCTTCCTAATACAAGACCAGCTCTCGTTCTAACAAAGTACAACAGGAATACAAAGGAAAAGCTCCCTTATTAACTTGAGCAACTTGCAAAATGATGAATGTTCCATTTAATGTATGCAAAATATAGTTTGCTGAATGATCTAGGACTTCTTGGTCACTTTTTAAGTCATCAGTACAGATCATGGTTGATTGGGGTCAGACTTAACAATTGTGGAAGTTTCAAAGTGAATAAACTGCCTTAATAAAATACAGTTGCCACAGAAACCCCTAAAATGGCTTGTACAATGGAGCGTTTTTACAAAACAAGGCACTTTCTTTGAAGCTTTGAACCATCTACACTCAGCATGAAAACAATCACCTTGTGTCACATTGAATTTTGGTAATAATTTGTAGTTCATGTTTGGTGTTCCTGGGGTGTAAACAGTCATTATGTGCCCTGTGCTGATGAAAAACCAAAAGGATTGGTCCGTTTTGGTTGTATCTCACACCAAAATGGCAACTTCAGCTTTCCTGGTGATGGATATACCTCCCAGAATGTTCTTCTTAAGCTGCCCTTCCGGTCAGTTGATAAGTCCGGATATGGCACGGTGCCCCTTTCGAGTGTCATCTTGAAAGATGCGGGGAATTGAAGATAATCAATTCTGAGGCCAAACAAATAATACAGCAGATGGACCACACCAGAAGCCTTTTAAATAACATGGATGCAGCCAAATCCCCCCATGCAGGCAACATTATTTTAAAATGTGGCCGGCGCAGATCTCAGTGTTCTCACTGCTATTCTGATGCCCATTCCTGTCTGAGAATGGAGCTTCCACTTAACATGCTAAACCAGGGGGCTTTAATTTATGAGTTCAGTGACAACACCCCACCATAAACATAATAAATGTCATGTATGTTTGGAGAGTCTGTCACTCTTTTGTTCTATGTTGTGGTTATTCGGGGTTCTGCAGGTTAGAGAGAGTCCCGTTTGGATTAGCCGTGGCTACACAGTGCCAGCGACCATGTAAAATGACCTCACAGAAAGACACTAGAAACAAAAAAATGTTTAGCAAATACATATCTATTTAGTATAATTGTACAACTTGTCAATGCATCATCAGAATCTAATATGGATTCTTGTGAAATTATGACCTTTAAATGACAGTGCAGTTTGAGAGCTTGTGTATCATTTGGAGGTGATGTATGTAAAAAGCAAGTTAGTAAGGTTACATCTAAGCTGAATACTATTGCACCGTTTTGCCAATATTTATGTTCTTATATCTTGACACAAAAGTTAATGAACATGAAAAAGCTTCCCAGAAGTGTCATTTTATCCAGACAACGTGGATTCAGCTTGCTACAGAAAACCTTTGTTTCCCTATGAATCTGTCAGTTCTGTTAATCTACAGTAAAGTGGGGGCAGGGGGTACATCAGTCCTTTGTTTTTATGCTGTTTGATTAAAGGAGCTGTTGCATTTCATCCCTAAGTTTTGTTCTTCATGGCTAAGAGATAAGCAACTAATCTAATCATAGCTTAACAGATCATAGACATTCAAAGCAGAATTTTGAAGAGCTATTTATGGAGCATTTCACTTCAAAGAAAATGCAATTAACTTAATTTCAAGGTATTACATAAGGTTTTATGATCCAGGCTCCAGACATAATTGTCTAACTTGTATACTGTAAACTGTCAAATTCAAGGTTCAGTATAAAAAATGGGGTATATTTGTGGCCTGATTAGTGGGCAGGTCTGGAATTTGATGTAACTCAACACTGATTACATTTCAGAATAATCTTAAATTGATACATTAGCACTGTGCTGTGCTAATGCTTCCTGTTTTTTTATCATAGGACTTGAGAAGTCAGCTAAACAAGATCATTAAAAATTTCATCTTGGGACAAGAGTAGCTAAGATTAACAGGTGAATCCTGAAATTAACATATTGGACACTGCAGCACCTTATTAAACATTAAATCTTTAGGTTTACATCACGCCCTGTGTACCTACGTTAATAAAAATCATCGATGTTGCAGAACTGAGGTGTTTTTCCTTCACACATTGCATGGCTAACCAAAAGCTCATGTTCCAGAGGTAGCTACTCCAGGTGTTTGTTAATAACAGGTTACCCTTCAGGTTACCCTCCTTCCAGGGCATCTGTCCATCGCCAGCTATAACACAAGCCATCTCTTGGAAGGCAGCCAGACCAGGTATTAGCCAGTGTGAACTTGTTGGTTATTAAAAGCCCACTTGAAAGATCTAACCCTCTTTAGCCCCCTTTCTGTGTCTTATTCTGTCCCAGCTCAATAGAAATTGGACAGTAATTATGCAGTGTATAGATATGGCATGTACTTTTGTGGGCAGATCCTGTTGTTTTGCATAGCTTGTCCCAGCCCCGGATGGTGTGGGGACAGTTGTCACCACGTCACTTCCTGACATCTCCCTGAGCTCGAAATCGGCATGATTAACCTCGGGGGACCTTCTGGTAAAGGCATCTGGACACCTTTTGCATGTAAAGTCACATCTACATTTGTAAAGATGTGTCGTTATTGTACGTGTAATTAATTGGAGAGTGATTGTGACAAAGGCCACCATAACGGCAGTCTCTCTTTAAGGAGACCTTCAGTACCATCTCTCTATTTATGGCTGTGATTTATCTCTGTGAAGAGCTCTGTGAAGTGATTCTCTATTGGGCTGACAGGCATGATTAAATAAGGTCTTTACAGATGATTAATTGGACAGGCTAATGCAGATTTCATTTATACTGTGCTGGGATTAATCATAGCTACAGACTTAATCACAGTTCACCGAACGGCTGTTTGAA
This sequence comes from Gymnarchus niloticus, assembly GCA_009936485.2. Lineage (NCBI taxonomy): Eukaryota > Metazoa > Chordata > Actinopteri > Osteoglossiformes > Gymnarchidae > Gymnarchus > Gymnarchus niloticus. The sequence goes on along the minus strand of JAACJT020022573.1, from coordinate 29,965 downwards.
CGTCACAAACGAAATGCTAATGCTAACCACGCATGGCTCAGGTTAACACGCCGGTGTGACAGACGTTGGCTTTCTCGAGGACCGAGGCACATTTACGCTTGCATCTTGACTCCTGTTGCATCCGACGGCCACCTGCACTGAGCCGATGGTAATGCATCACATTTGCAGCCTTCTCCAGATGCTGCAGCTTTTACTTACACAGCAACTGCACTGTCGCCTCGGAATTAAGGCGTCAGCTAAATATGGAGTTAACATAAATAGTAAAATAAAGACTCCATGTACTGCATCTCAGTATTACACCATCCGTAAAAGCTGATTTACGTTTAAATGTAGTTGCTCCGTTGGACTTCACTGTCTTCCTTGTTTAAATTGATGGTTTGTCTGTAATTGTAAATTCATTCAGTCAAATCGGATTGGACGTCTTACTCTAATTATGCTCTTTCCTTTCATTAAACTTCAGATAGGAAGGATCATTCAGATACCTGCATGTGTTTAAAAATGCATAATTTACACAATTAAGGTTAATGACCAAAGCTCTTCTCCTGTTAGCCAAGTGTCTTCACTGTCGTGAACGGTTAAATCTTTCTGTGGAAACAAGCCGGAACTCAAAGAAGCCAGACTAATTATACCTTACTCACCAGGTTCGTTTTGAGATGTGTGTAACGGTGCCGCTGGTAAAACAGCAGACTAGTCATCCAAAGGGTGTCATTACATGCAGGCATTTAAGTGGCCATTCCAATATCAGTTCCTATAAATTAAGGCAATGATAGTTCACTCAGACTCTTAAGTACATAGGCAGGATGAACCCATATATAAACAAGCCTGAGTGGAGGATTGATGTTGTAGTTTGGAAATGACTAGATGATATCTAAGAATATGATCCTTTACAACAGATGGATGGGCTACCAGCAGGGAAAACCAAAGCTTTGAGAGGGTCTGGAATGTGAACAGTTGGTTTGCATTTCAGTGCTGGGCCCTCTGCTGCGAAGGCCATTTCCCTGGTGGCTACCCAAGTAGTTAACAATGTCACGCACTCATGCGGCATTGACCTGCAGATGCACTTATTCACCATTACGGAGGAGCAGACAAACTGCAGACCCCCAGCATTTCTCCCTTAAATCCTGTAGCTGGATTTCCATCACCTACTCTCAGATGCTGCCGATTTTCTTCGTCAGATGATCTTTTGTCTTTAAAGTGTTGTTACTCGTTCACTTCTACACCTTGTCTGATTGCTGTGAAATGGCATGACTTTCTAAAATAGCCATTTATGTTTTCCCTCTAGTGTGAAGTTTAAATGTTTCTTTTTAAAGTTAATTTTATATTGCACAGTGGGAACCGCAGTCCGCACATTCCCTGTTACTGGTATGTTTTTAAATCTTCCATCCCACTCAACATAAATATAATTTGGACAACACGTTGGCTCCACTTCATCTGTGGTATTGACGTTCAGCACCTCTCTAGAACCTTCTGAGAAATGCAGCATGGAGAGGCCCGACTTATCGATCATGCCACAAAAGACTTCCGAAACTCTCAAGAGGTGCAGTGTGCGATGGCCCAGAATGTTCCGCAACAAGACACAGCAGGACTGTACAACTCGTTGAGGTGTGTGTGTGGTTGAACATAACAACAACGTGTGACTGGCTTAGGGGGCCCGAGGACCGGGTTAAGAAGCTCTGTGCTAATGAATGGAACCTGGCCAGAATATTCTATCACACCCTGACTTTGTCTGCAAATCTGTGTGGTGGAATACTGTAGATGATAATTGTGCCCTTTATTGTCTGTCACAGAGCACGTTAAACCGAAGGATTTGATACACTGAGACAGCTTGTTCTGTTGGCTGACAACCTGGTACACCTGAGAACTGTGGTGTAGCATGAGACCTGGAGTGTTTTCAAAGGCAGTCTGTAGGTGCAGGTGCCCACAGCCTCGCGTAGGATGGGAACAGAACTTCGGAAAGTGGGTGATGAAGAGGAAAAACAGAAGGCCTGCTGTTTTTGGAAAACAAAACGCCTTCGGACTCAAAGTACCTGGTTGCACACAGATCATGGCAAGAAATTTAAATGAAAACATTAGCGTCTCACTTGAGGGTTTCCTGAAAACATTTTGCAGATAGGACATTAGGGTAGTACAGTGTTGTGAAAAAGTATTTGCCCCCTTCCTGAGTTCCTCTGTTTTTGTTTATTAACAATACTTAATTGTTTCTGATCTCCAAACATTTTTAGCATAAGACAAAAGACAACCTGAGGAAACACAATACACAGCTGTCAAGTGATCTTGTGATTTATTGAAGAACAAAAAGTCCCCAAAACTTATATCACCCGTACGAAAAAAAATAATTGCCCCTAAGCTTAATACTTGGTTGGGTCGCCTTTAGCACCAAGAACTGCAATCAAACACTTCTGATAACAGGAGATTATTCTTTCGCATTGCTGTGGAAAAATTAGGGCCCACTCTTTTCTACAAATTAGTTTTAATTCAGTCATATTGGAGGGTTAACCAGTATTAAACCAGTAACCAGTATTAAAATGACTGGTATAAAAGTAGCCAGTATTAAAGTGCCCAGGGAAGGTTAAAGGCATGTATGGGGAATGTGTTTGCTTGCAAGGTGTCACTGAGTCTGACAGCCTGGGGGATGAAGCTGTTTGACAGCCTGGTGGTCCTGGTTTGGACGCTCCTGTACCTCTTTCCAGATGGCAGGACTGTGGGAAGGATCTCTGATGATGCTGCGGGCCCAGCAAGTGCAGCGCTGGTGGTAAATCTCCAGTAGGGAGGAGTGCCAGTGATGGGGTGCAGTTTGGTTGCTTTACAGTTACCAAATCAGGAAGTGATATCATAGGTCAGAAGGCTTTCGATGGTGGCCCTGAAAAAGGTGGCAAGAGCTGAGGAGGGGAGACTTGCCTTTTTTAGTCTCCGGAGGGGGTGGAGTTGCTGTTGAGCCACCTTAATGATGGCTGTGGTGTTGATGGTTGAGGTTAGGTCTTCTGCCAGGGACACCCCTAGGAACTTAATGGTTTTGACCGTCCGCACGGCAGTGCCATCAATGATCAACAGAGGATGGTGTAGCAAGCAGGCTCTCCTGAAGTCGATTAGCATCTCCTTGGTTTTCCTGACATTGAGAGTGACATTGTGGTTCCCGCACCATCCCATCAGCTGCTCCACTTCCATCCTGTATGCTGCCTCATCTCCATTCTTGGTAAGACCCACCACTGTTGTATTGTCGGCAAACCTGATGATGCGGTTGGAGTTAAATCTGGTAGTGCAGCCATGAGTTAGCAGGATGAACAACGGGGGCCTCAGAACACAGAGGTGAGCCTCTGCTCACCTGGGTGGGTTTGGATGTGTAGTCACCAGCTGTAACTGCCTGCTGCCTTAGCTTCAGAAAACCCAGGATCCAGTAGCAGGTTCCAGTGTCCGGGTCCAACAGCCTCAGCCAAGCTGAGGTCAATAAAGGTGATTCTGGCGTAGGTGTTTGTGTTTTCCCGGTGGCTCAGAATGAGATTTGATGCGGTGAGGCATGCTGTGTCCATGGCTCCGGGAATGACCTTCCTGTGTGGAATCTTCCTAAATGCTGCCTCTTTGTGGAGTTCTTTCAGACCAACAGATCAATCATATTTAAGCACAAGAAAAATAAAACTGATGTAAATGCAAAGCAATTTAAGAGATTTGTGTTCCGTGTAGTATGGTGTGGTCTCTTCTGTGAATTCTCTGAATTGCATTTGTTATCGATTGCAATTTAAATGGGTAAACAACACAGAGACAGACAGTCATGATGTCATGCTTTTGAAGCTTCCACCTTTCAGATTTTTGGAGTCTCTTCTGTGAACCTTTGTAGAGGATGTTTACATATGAGAGTACATTACTAACATTAAAATTCTAAACATTTTGTCCTAGTTTTATAGCTCAGTGTTTTATCTGAATGTCAAAAATCTAAAATGTTGAGTTCTCTGAGTTTCCATAATTCAAATAGAAATCTAAATGAAACAACATTTTTAGTAATCCAGTTCTTCACATTTCCAAAGGTATAGACTGCAGACTAACTGGTAACCCTGACCAGGCTATGTAGTTAGAGGATGGATGGATGATGGATGGAAGGAAGGAAGTGTAAAAGAGCAAAGTTGGACCTATCCTATAAGAAGATACTAAAATAACACAAGTCATAATTTGATAACTTGCTATACAATGTGAGAACACTGTGAGATGATTGATTTGCTGAAAATATCAGCTATCACATTCATACGGGGACTAATTAAGGTTCTGCCATCTGTCACCGTTTGACAGCATCACCAGCTGTCACACCTTTGATCTCGTCTTTCCACCCTCCTCCCCCCTGCCCGACTTCAAAAGCACAGGTGGACAAAGAGTGGAGCCCCGTGGTCTCCCTCCTTGCTCACCGTCGCCTTCATCCCTCATCCTCCTCGATCGTGCCAGCGCTCTGTTCCTCACTCTTGCCGCTCTGTTTATAAGTCAAGGTGAAAAGCACCTGTCTCTCGTGAGGAAGGGCATCTCCCACATCACAATGCCTGCGATTTTTCTAGCCTGGAAGCACCAGCTCGAGTCAGAAAACCCAGGGGACTCGCATGAAAGGAGGATCGAGTTTATTTTTTTCAAGACGCAAAGGAATGGGTACCCAAAGACCAAAAGCATACCTGCCTTTTTTGTGCCTGAACTTCAGTTTCAGCTTTCTCCCAACTGCAGAATAATACAAATATGAATTTGGCAGATTATTTTTGGTTTGACCATAATTAATCTTGTTTTACAAATCTGACACATCCATCATTGTTTGATTCCATCCTTCTCTCTGAAAGATGAAAAATAAACATATGTTGATCTCCAGGGCAGCAGGTTTGCTTGACGTTTTCAATTATTAAAGTTAAAGCCATGGAAAAACGTGTCAGGAAGGGGCGTGTGTGATATGAGCGTTTGGCGGGTCTTCCAGACAGTGATGCCAGCGGGGAACTTGGCCATGTTCTGGGGTGACCTTTCTGTTCCGGAGAAGCAGGAGTGGGAGGGTCGCCAAAGCTCAGGAGGAGTGAAAGGCTGCATAGAACCTGACGGGTTAATGAAGAGGAAGGCCATGGATTGACTGAATGAAGCAGCCTGCATAGCATCACGTTCCCAACTCGCCTAACGGTGTCTTACTTTTTTGAAATCCTCAAAGCCACATGAACTGACTGGAGACAGCTGTCCAAGAGAGTACCTGAAACGTCAGATTTGTGGGGGAACCGCGGTTGTTTGATGTAAGCAGGGGAAGCCCAGGCTTCTTGCCAGCCCTGCTATAGACCCCCCACTCCCACGTCTCACTCACATCTTTCCTATCTGACAGTTTATCACCGCTTTCACAGCCTGATTATTCGTTTTGTGTCCTGCTGAGTTTTTCTCTTTGTTTACAGTCACCCCCCCAAGAAGACAGCTGGATGATATTTTCTCCTCATGTTCTCTCTCAGACCGAAGTTCTTCAGACGATCATATCGTTTTGACTGTAAGAGCTCAGTTTTATCATCTGATTACCCTGTCTGCTGAAGCCCCAAGTCCTCCATTGACTGCGGTCGGTCGGATCCAATGAGAGAAGACGACTTGGAAGAAAGAGTCTGGAGTTCCTAGGAATCCTCGGGGTGAAACGTTGCATTTCAACTTTGGATGTTCTCAAAAAATGTTTGAAACATTCAGTGCTGAGTGTTGATGTATCCCAGGGCTAATTCCTCACTGCTGTTTGAAATCTTGTCCGACATTAATAATGAATAACGGGCATTGACAGAAATCATTCCTTTGTCAATTAAAACTCTTGCATCCTCGAAGCCCATTGCATAGACGGTATTCCTTGAGTCCTGAGTGCCATTTCAAATACCAATAAACTGTCGACATGATCAAAGGCCCCGTGCGGGATGATGGTGCAACCCTGTGTAATCCTCAAATAAAATACAAGGCCATTAGTAACTGTGCTTTGAGATATCAGAATATCACAGTCGTTAATGAGTAGAAGAGCCAAAAGCTTATTTCCTCAGCCTGCTGTGACCCCTCGAAGAACAAATCTCCACTTGTTGTTACTGCCAGACCACCTGATTGTTCACTCCTGCATTCAGTGGTGGACTCCCTCTTCTGCTGACCAAGCCAGTAAATGTTGTGAAGTTCATATTTATGCTCACTTCTGGAGAATGTGAATCAAAAACACGAATGTTAGTAAGTACTGGGAGCTAAATAGCTTTCTGAAGGGCAACAAAGGCTGACAGAATACACAAAATATATTCATCTTCAAAATATAGCACTGTGCTCCCAAAATGAATCAAAGTTTTATTTTTTTTTACTCTTTTTCCTTCCTTTCTACCTGTCTTTGTTCCGGAGAGCATTGTCATTTGACAGCTGCCGGCATTACAGAGCATTGAATTATGGGTAGGTGTTTTGAGTTGGTCCTGCAAGCTTGTGCGACCACTCTAGAAAAATTCTTTTTCATCCTTTCCTGTCAAACATGAACGTGCCACCAGCATGGCTGAGGTGGGACTGCACCCCGTTGGGGTCATGTAAAGGAGAGAGGGGTCAACTTAAGGGAAAACTAAGGGTTAGATCGTTCGAATGATCTAATGGCCACTTATAAGCCAGAAACAGTGAATCTACACAACTTTGCAACACTGAAAAACCAAAAAGAAGGCATATATTACAGTGATCCAACTTATTAGTATAATTAAGTAATGTCATTGTGTTTATTAGTTATGTACTGACTCTGCATCAATGATACCCACCGGGTTTACTATATTTTAAGACCAGTTTTTTGTCAGATATGAAAAGAACAGATTAGCAGTGCTTTAATTGGGTTGGATGGAACAGATTTTCAACTGGCAAAACGAGGGGGTCTGGGTTTGTGGACTAGTGATAGGACCAATATGTGGTGGGTGGGAGTGTTCTGAACCACCAATCAATGCTGACGATACGACTGTAAAATTCAGGATTATAGGAAGGGGGGATTATAATATGAAGGGGATTAAAACTAGCTACACTTACTACCCTTACGTAAAGGGATACATTAACGGACTTCATGGCGGTAAACATTTAAACAATAAATAATAGTATTAAAAACCAGGTCTTGTACTATAACCAAATGCATTTGGCTTTTCTGACTTAAAAAATGATGGAATAAACTGGTCCAAGGTGTCTCCTCCTGGTGCTCTGTGCTGCCAGGGATAGGCTCCAGGCCCCCACAACCCTGACAAGAATAAGCGGATGGCTGGGCGAATGGATGGACAGACGGATGGATGGGATTGTTCTTGGGTAAATATGTGCATGTGTTACCGTGCCTGATCCTCTTCCAATGATTTTGCGAAAAAATGCATACATGATGTGCCTTTCATGATATACCTGAAATTAAAATTAGCATTAATTTTGGGTGGAGGTTTTTAATTGCAGCTGGTGATTACAGATTTCACTCATGTCAGAAAGCAGTTCAGTTCGGAGTTTTATCTCTGCATCAAGGTCAGTTTCTATCATCATTTTCACTTTTTATTATCACCTGCTGCTAATATACCCCTTTTTGCGTGTAAAGCAGATATCACTGGATGACTGATTTCTCAGGAAGACTAATGTTGCTGGGCAAGCTTTGGTTTAAATTATTTCATTTGTTATTTATTACCCAGAGGACTTTGCAGTGGACAGTACATCTGAAATAAGGAATTACAGCTACATTTTCATTACTCAGGGCTGCAACATTTGGAGCCTTTTTTATGTTTTTACGTTTTTTTCTATGTATTTTTTCACCCTCAGAGATTTTCACACATTAATGCATCATGCCTGAACAGCTAAACACAAATGGTAAAATACAGAATGGAAAACGATGAGGAAAACAATCCTCAACACGTTAAGTAGAGCTTTCCTGATTGGCCAATGCGTCACAAAGAGCCAGTAGAAACGACGAGAGGATCTGAGAAAGAGCTGTAGACTAGAGAATGAACAAATGAGGCTTTGAAATCTGTGGTGGGTGGAAATATATCTGGTCAACTGCCAGCATTGATTGGTAATTCAGGATACTCCCACCCACTATGGGTTTTGAAGCCTCATTTGTCCCATGTTTACTGCAGGCATCGAAATTTTGACATTTTACCATTTTAACCATTTTACAGTGACTATCAAACACTGCCAGCAAGGTGTATTTTATTAATATGTATCAAGAGTGATTAAACAAAGGAAAGAGACAGACCACATACTATGCTATGCTGTGTCCAGGAGGTTGTGGGTTTCAATCATATCACTATTGAGCCTTTGAACAGGGCTCTTAACTCCGACTGCACCACAATTGCTGGATGCTGCCTGACCCTGCTCTCTGACCCTGAACAAAATCCTTCTTGACTTTTTTTTTTAAATGTGCTTATAAATTTTCAGTCATATTTATATTACTCAAAAGTACGAGATCTAGTGCAGTTAATATAAGGAATTTTTTTGAGGAGGCTATTGCACGTCAGAAGAAAAAGTTGTGAAAGAATGAGGTGACACGCCTTGTCTGAATCCAGAGTCACTTTGAACATACTATGCTCTGGTCCTCCTCAAACTACTTCCATATTTATCTGTACAGCATAATATGGGATTGGATTGCAAAATTACAGTGCCTTTGGCTCCTTTACCTTTTTATCCAGCAGTTTTATTCCCATTGTCTGCATGCTTTGCCTCACACAGAGCCAAGGCAATGGCTTGTGGATCCAGTTGCCGAGGCGACAGTACTACTGCAGCTGTGTAAGCCTTGAGGGTAAGGTCTTTTAGTTCACGGTCCCAATGCTCGGAGACAGGGTGGATCCGGTGTCAGCTGACACAGAAGAATACAGTACATGTGTATTTTTCATAATACCTGTAAGGTTTACATTCATTTCCCTCATGTGTTGTGATTTTTCCATGATCCTCAGTGAGATCAGAATGCGTTCCTTACCACTAATCCATCTTCTACTGTCACATTTCCCTCTGAGGAATTTCTTTAAGAATCACATTTCTAATAAAAAAAGATATGATCATTTATATCATGTATTCATTTCCAAATAATTGTACTTAGATGAAAGATGCATCTAGTTTACCATTGCAGCAGTAATGTCTATTTAATTTTTTTTGTAACTCACAATTTCCCAAGATTAGCTCCAGGATGAATTAAAAACTAATAAGTAAGTTTATAACTTTATATTTATTAAATTGAGTCACATTTTTACTTCATCCCATCCTGGGTGTACCCCAGCATTGTGCCCTGTGATGGCCTGGCATCCCATCCTGGGTGTACCCCAGCATTGTGCCCTGTGATGGCCTGGCATCCCATTCTGGGTGTACCCCAGCATTGTGCCCTGTGATGGCCTGGCATCCCATCCTGGGTGTACCCCAGCGTTGTGCCCTGTGATGGCCTGGCATCCTATCCTGGGTGTACCCCAGCCTTGTGCCCTGTGATGGCCTGGCATCCCATCCTGGGTGTACCCCAGCCTTGTGCCCTGTGATGGCCTGGCATTGAGCTTGAGATGCATTCTAAGCCCCCTGTGACCCTTACCAGGATAAGTGGTTAGAAGATGGATAGATGGTTCTGCTTATTATTACAAATTATTTTTTTTCATATACGACTGTATTTGAGAAGTCTAACTACATGTAATGATTTTACAGAGTAAGGTGTACAAATTTCTGAACAGTATGTTGCAACACAAACAAAGATGTAATATTTACACACAGTAGCTTAGGACTTTCATACACAGTAAGATGTGAATGCTACCAAGTTTAAGATTTTTTTAATGAAAATTTAAAGCTTTTTCCTCAAATGCTGTCTGAGTGTTTCAGTGTGAAGTGAACAGTTTAAGGTGTTTTACCTTTCCCTAAATATACAAAGTACTCCCAGACATTAATATTAAGGGAGCCCCATTTAAGAGTCTGCATGTGCTCCTACAACTGCCAGGGCCATTATTTATTCATTTTGTCCTTTTCAGGAGTAATGACTTTGGCCCACTCAGTAAAATTATTTGCAGTGTGCAGTGTTGGAAATCATTGCTGAAACTCAGCTTCATGATGCTCTGGCTGTGTTTATTTTCTGAAGCGTATCTTTTTCAGCTGGAAATTTAATCAAGCCTGGTCTCTGACTGAGGCTGTAAATCTTGTATTGTACAGCTTCTTGCCTCATGTCTGCTTTCCATCATAAGCAGGTAGGGTTTTTGTTGTGAACAGAGTATGAAAATGGATGCTCTCTATCACAGACTTCCTCTTGAATACCCAATAATGAGTTTTTTACCTTCTCTTTGAATTTTAGCTCATTTAGCTTTGTCTTACTCAAATTATACTAACAAGTTAATTAAGCTTGATTGAGCTGTCTGTTGAATTTGGACTTGCATTGATTTAGTAAACTGAACCATGACATCAGCTATGTAACAGCTTGGAACATGTAGCAAAAATATTTCCATTATTAATAATAGTACCTGCATGTTTCACATAAAAATGTGAGGTTAAACCAAGTCAAACCCGTAAGCGATTTCAACTGAGCGTGTTGATGAATCGCAATGAAAAGTTGGGAAAGTTATCCTAAGAATTACAGAATTAAAGCTAACAATCACGTATTTCAATAAATGTATGAATAAACATTTAACTCAATGTGACAGGTTATTCTGCAGGAAATTTAAAATCTGCTCACCCTACAAAACTCAGCCTCACTCACTTTAACTGAACACTTAATTACAAAGTTTAATTTTTAATGAGATGTTTGTGCCAAATTAACTTACTTCAATATGCTGGTCTTGCTGAATGTAAAATTTTTCAATTTCGATCTTTCTAAAATCATTGTTGATTCAGTTATACAGCAAGTACAAATGTTGGAGTCAGGAAATTAAACTGTGTAAGTCTTCAGTCTGCATGGGACCTCATCAAGCTTATCCGTTTGGCAGTCCCCAACGGTACACTTTGATCTGTCCTTTTGTGCAGTACTTCACTGGCCTGTCATTTAAGTGTAACTAGCAAATTTAGTGACTGTAATGCCTTACAAGTGAATTAAAGCTTGCAGTTTACGTCTGCTGTGTAAAGCATTAAATCTGCTAGCGCAATTTCAAACAGCAGCCCAGTTCCATACTGAGATAAAGTAGTGAATCCCAGTGAAGGCTGACCTCCTCTTCTTCCTTTCAGGTATCTTTATTTTCTGCTCATATGTATTATCATTACTCTGCTGGCCCCCCCCCACCCCCCACCCCCCCACCCCAAAAAAAACAACAAAAAACAAAAACAACCAAAAAAAAAAAAAAAAGAAATCCTGTGAACAC